>AYEL01080238.1:0-36182 GCA_000484575.1 Olivierus martensii
TGCACTATTATTCAGGCATTCCATTTGTATGGTATGTATTACATATGATACAACAGTCAACTGATAGAAAAAATGAATACATTAATAATAATATGGGGTTAAAGGGTTTGTATCGTATATGATACTGTTGACGTTAAGTGGTTAAACATGCTTTCTTCTAATATTATTGTTATATTTATTTCCTTTCTGTATTATTTCCACACATAAAGCCATAACATGTTAAAAATTTTTTCTAGGACAAAAAACGTATTATTTGGATTTACATTAATTGCAATAGGAAAAATTGATTCGGATTACGAACTTTTCGGATCACGAACAGGGTCAAGGAACAGATTGTGTTCGTGAACCAAGGTATCACTGTACTTAAAACTCACATAAACTAATCATAATATCTGTATCAAATTTTAAATTTCAATCAATCAAATTATTTTATCATTGTGTATAATAGTGTTAGTATAAAATATATGTATTTTATAATTTTTATGCAGTTAATGTTTCTTTAATAAAAATTAAAGTTTGCTTTGCTCCAACAAATAAAAATTGTTTAAAAATGTTAATTAAATTAATCCTGTAAAGTATAAAAAAATTTTATGGATAATTGTGTTTATTTTATTTAGACTGAAGAAGAAAAGCAGCAATTATTAATGAGCGATGATTATAGAGGTAAATTATTTTATACTTTTCTATCTAAAATATGTTTCTATAACTTTTTAATCAAGCTTCTATATTCCATTAATCATATACTGTCTAAAAGCTTCTTCATTATTTTTAAATAATTAAAATTTACATTAAATTGTGTATAAAATGAAATGTATATATACTGTATGTGTAATATTTTGTAACCATTACAATATTTTAGATATTTTCATTTTATAAATTATTATTATGAAAATTAAGTATATAAAATAATAATATATGGGATAAAATGTTTGTATTAGTTCATCAAATATTATGCAATGGGTTATAGTATAAATAAGTTTGATCATAAAATCCTTGAACTAAGATATTTTGAAGAAAGTTAAAATGTCAATGACCATATGAACTGAATAGTTCCATATTAAGTAGAGCTTAGTTTGAAATGAAACATCTGTTACAGTATATTGATTGCAATTGTAGTGGGTTGAGGTCGAATTTGTAGTTAATTCTTTTTAAGGTTAGCATATCTTTTTCTATAACAACAACATGAATTTGCCGAATGATGGATATCTCACCTCATAAATATTTTATTATAATTACATTTGCTAAATTTCAAAGGAATACTTTTCTTAATCTTTTTATATAATATCTAAACCAATGTGAACCTGGAAGAAGCAATCACTGTAAAAAAATGCTGATAAAAATTGGTAGATAATTGGTGATTCTTACACATACCGCAGTGGTGAAATACATGGAGATACCAGAACATCAGGCCTAATTATAAACCTTCTCAATGTCAAAAAAGATTGGACCTAGATGTTGGCATCTCATGATGGCTATTCGAATGAATTTCTCAGTGCATATCAAATTGTCCATTATGTTCCTAAAGGAACAGAATCTACTCTGATTTAATGAAAATTGGCCATGTCTGTCCAAATAATACATTAAAGATCAGTTCAGCATACATCCGAGGACTTCGCAAAGACAATTATTATAAGCAATTGTGTATAATCTGAATGGTTGCTGGGATCTTTTTTTGGTTTTGGAAAAGGGATGATTTTGCTTAAAAAAGTGCTGATGACTGGTTAATTAGTAGAATTTAATTTATTATGTTAGTCAGTTTTCACTAACAAAATATATATTCCATAATATAAATACAGTACTGGATATTTTTTAATTATTCTTTAATAAATTTTTAATATAATTGTAATTTTAAATTTCAGAGAAAATGGAAAAGTCAAATTTTCTATATTTGACTGTAGATCTGCCTCCACCTCCATTATATAAAGATGAACTGAAAGAAAAAATTATTCCTCAAGTACCTTTGTTCACAATATTAGCTAAATTTAATGGAACGTCGGAGAAAGAATATAGAACCTACAAAGATTCTACAATGAAAAGATTTGAGATAACTAAATTGCCTCCATATTTAATTCTTTATATTAAAGTAAGTCTGTTTTTAATAACATTTTCATTTGCAGAATAATCTTTTATTTACAAAAATTATACTTATAATTTACTTATTATAGAGATTTACAAAAAACACATTTTTTGTCGAAAAGAATCCAACCATTGTAAACTTTCCAATCAAGTAAGAGAAAGACTATCATATGATGTGTATTTCTAAAAATAATTACTTTAAAAATAACAATGTAACTTTTACAGGAATGTCGATATGACAGAATTACTCCATCCTAGTGTACGCAGTACGCATCCGAAATGCGTGTATGACCTGATAGCCAATATTGTGCACGACGGTGAACCTGGAGCAGGAAAGGGTACTTATCGCATTCATATTTTGCACCGTGTAAGTTTAAATATTTTCAAGTTGTTTAGTCATAAAATTAGAAACTTTTTATAATTATAACAATTTCTATTTCACAGGGTTCTGGTAAATGGTACGAGATGCAAGACTTACATGTCACCGAGATCTTACCACAGATGATCACTCTATCAGAAGCATACATTCAGGTTTTTACTTGATTTCTTATTAAATTTTTATCACTAATACATTTTTAATGTGTTAAACTGTTAAAAATTAAACTCCTTTTTAATGCATACATACATTTTTAATGTATATTGATTTTATTTTCAGATTTGGGAGAGAAGACGGTCTCCAAAATAACATTTTGTGAGCTTTTTCATGTACAGAATTTTCATTATCATCTAACATTTTTTATGTATCATTTTATGTAACAGAATAAATTTTAAGTTCTGTTTGTGATTGTTATTATGTTATGTTTATTATTATTATTATTTATTAACAAAGCATGTTAACTCCAAAGTTACAAAACCAAATATAACACATCTATCTTCATTTTAGACAAATTTATCGTGTTTATTTATTATTATTATTATTATTATTATTATTTATTAACAAAGCATGCTAACTCCAAAGTTACAAAACCAAATATAACACATCTATCTTCATTTTAGACAAATTTATCAGTTAAAAAAAAAAAAAATATTAGCTACTACATTCCAGACTAAATCTGCCTCTAAGTCAGTTACTGATTTAATGACCTATTTTATGTATTTTCTTAGTAAATTACTGATTTACAACCGCTTATTCATCGCTTAATATTGAGCAAGATTAATCTTAAGTGAGTGAAACCTCCCACCAACTGTCATTAATAAATAATCATCCAATAATAATACACGAAACCACGCCTGGCAGGTCGATTTTGCAATGCGTGTTGCAGAGAACACGTCAAAATAACCTTTAACCTCACCAGTGGCGAATGTATAATAAACATTAGCATCCGTTAAAACATCTGCTGAGAACAGAAAATTCTAAGGATGTGCAAAACTGGAAATCCGTCGAGTTTCATCTAATGTATATATTTCTTAGAAATTCTTACTTTTTTAACGGATGTGGCTGTCAACCCACGTCAGATACGAAGTACAGGAAGTTAATTCCACCCTTATTGTGTTCTACACTTGGACATCTATCTAACTTAATAGGTTTTTATTCGTTCATCTGAGGAGTTGAACTAAATGGAAATCATGTGTCTTTCGTCGCAGTAAGAATAAAAAAACAGAAAAAATATGGAGTTGCGACACGGTGAGATATTTCAAACACGTTTTTTCCTTTTTTTTAATTGTTTTGTTTATAAACAAACTTTTACTCTTTCAGGTTGTGTATATTATTGTTTCTACACTTTCTTCTTCTTGATTGTCATCGGAAACGTTAGTTCTAGCGGTGAGTTTAATCATTTATTAATTTAGTAAACCGGAACTACATGTATGTAACCGCGACCTTGTCTTTCGTTATGCTGCTGCAGTAATAAAGTTCAGGCGCGATGTTTTTGTTACTGCTACAGAACTTAAACTGTAATATAATAGATGGTGTCTGGTAATTGTGTCGGTTCTGTTTAACCTCTGCTACAACGTCTACATTACGCAGCAACACTTATAACGAGATTTATTATTAAAATTTAAAATATTTCTTTCAGCAATATGTCCACCGGGATTCGAGTACGTCGATACAAACTTAAATCCAGTTTGTATAGGATTTTTTAATATATCCGAAACTTGGGAAAAGGCTTATAATGTGTGTCGACACTATTCTAGTTATTTATATTATTATAAATCAACGGATCTCGAAGAAATACGAAAATTTTCAAGTAAATCGTTTGCAATTTTAGTTTTCTTGCTTGCTTGATGCTTGCTTGCTTGATATCTTTGTCGCTTTTTATCAGGTAAAGCCAAATATGTGCACATTGGTATCAGAAAGAAGCGTGGCGTATACCTGTGGAGCGATCCCCATCCCTTGGTATTCAGGTAGAGATATACTTAAGATATCTTTCAGTTAAGACGTTTTGATAATTAATATGTTTGCAACAATTACAGCATAAACATGATGAACAGCAACGAAAGTAATGCATCCGAGTTGTTGTGGGAGCATGGAGAACCGTCACAGGAATGTGTTGGCATTAACCTGCTTACAAAAAAATTACGCACCTATCCCTGCAATGTAAATAAATCGAATTTTATCTGCATTGGTAACGTGATCCCGGAACCATGTAAGTAATTATTTACAAGATTTTTTTCATGCATGTATACGTTGTAATGAGAGAGTATCAAAATTGCCAGCCATGTTGTGTGACGACGACTGGGAATTTTCATATTTGTCTGGAAACTGCATTAAGAAATTTACCAAATCTGCGAATTACGCTACAGCAAATAGAGAATGCAACCAGTTGCAGGCCGAAATTATGAATTACGAAAGTTTAAAAGCTCTAACTCCAGCATTTTTATTCGAAGGAATCCATAATTCCACAGAAACCGGTGGTAAGTTGCAATTAATTAAGTTCTGAATAATGTTTTCTACTGACTCATGGTGATTTCTGTTAGTTTTCAAACAGGTGTATTCACAACGCCTGAAGTTCTGTTACATTCTTTACTGGAGCGATGGCAAGCCGAACGAAGTTGCAACTAATTGCGACAATCGTTATCAGTATATCTGCCAGAAGAACGTAAAGAAACTAGGTAAGTTCCACCTAAACTAAACAATCGGAGTTAATGGCTTTACTTGAATCCATAATTTTGCACAGAAATCGAAGTCAACTTTGTTACGGACGTATCCTGCTCCGAAGTATTCGAAATTCCTGCTGTGCCGTATTCGAAATTTTTTAATAACTTACTCTATCTGGAAGTTAAATTGAATGGTAGCAAGTACAACAAGAAAGATTTATCGAGAATAGCATGGTGGAAAGACGATAAACCCATCGAACGATGCGTTAATTCTTCCTGTACTCCTTTACTTGTCAATACTCCCGATATCACGAAACAAGGAAGATATTATGTATCCGTTATAATTCCACGTTATCCTTACACCGTATTCTCAAAAACTAAAGAGATTTACTTCTCTGGTACGTATTTTTTCAGTTCTTTGTTAACATAGTACGTCCATATTGTTAAAAAATATTCAATTTTCTCTTGTACAGACGTGTCTACTTATCTTCTCAATATATCTGGCACAAATATACCATATAACGAAAGCCAACACGATCAGAGCAGCAGAGTTCAATTTGAAAATTTTCTCAGAATAGTTAACGGAAAAATGGAAGAGATGTTTCAAGGTTTCAATATTGATAATTTACCTAAACCTACGTGGTACTTGCATTATATCGAGTAAGTTATTTTTACTGATTGAACTGCATTGATATCAACTTAGAATTTGCATGTATGCTCACGAGGAACCATGAATAGTGATCACTGTAAAGTTCTAACTTTCATTATTCGGTCGGATGGCGGCGCGGTAAAGCTGTGTCTTGCCACCCTGAAGGATCCAGGTTTGCAAACAGAAGCCTGGATCCTTCTGGGTAGCAAGACACGGACTCTTCTTGAAAAACTTTCCGGGCTCTGGGGTGGTAAGAAACGGATTCTTCCTGAAAAACTTTCCTGAAACTCTTCCTGAAAAACTTTCCTGGCTCCTTCAGGGTGACAAGACACGGACTCTTCCTGAAAAACTCCGAGCCGGGCCCGTTGAACCCTATCCTTCAACCATCTGGTTGGCTTCATCATAGTGTTGACCAGCCTGTGATGGGCTCTATAAGCAGCCACCATAGATACAATATATCCCTCGTGCGATATGGCAGCTTAACCAATCTAACCTAGCCTATAATTTGCATGGCTGCTCACAAGGAACCATGAATAGTGATCATTATAAGGTTCTAACTTTCGTTAGGCAAAGTAACCCATTCCTACATAATTACAAAATGAAATTTTCGTGTTTTCAGAAAGCTTTCAACAGAAGTTAATCTTCATATATATCTGTACTTCAACTTTGCCAATGTTTCGAGACCAAAAAACGAGAAAAATGATGTTTTTGTACCACTTCACAATTTTATAAATAATAAAGTTAGAATGACGCTTTTCAGAGATTGGCCAGATTCCGTTGTAAATCTGAGCCCGATCGGTAAGATTATTGAGTTAAAAAATTTTTTATATCTTTTTTTAATGCATCGATTTGCCACTAGGTCTGTGTTTCGAGGAAACTAAACAAGGTGGCAACAATATAAACATAACTTGGAATCGCAGTTATCATGGAAGACATATTGTATCTACTCCTCCATGTTTGAAACGTGAGTACGAGTAATCTACTTTTTAATCTCTTATAATTCTTTTAATGTGATAGTTATATCAATATGCAATAGGTAACTGGGATCTGGTAACCAGGACGTGCCAGGGTGGATATCTAACTGGAGCCAGATGGGAAGAATTCGATTATTCAAAGTGTTATAGACGTAACGAAGTGGAAGGTAAAATTTTTATCTCATAAATAATAAATTGCTGAATATTATATGATAATCTTGAGAAATTCTGTAGCAAATCCAAAGATTAACAAGTGCAATCCAAATTATGATTTTTGGAAACATGATACCTGTATAAAGAAATTTCCAGAAACTGCAGATTGGTTTCAGGCCCAGAAAAAGTGTGGTAAAGAAAAAGGTTTCCTATTTACGCCCATGATAAATTCCAATTCTCAATTGCAGGAATTTGGCTCCATTTTTGGTAAGTTTTTATTATATAGACTAGTATATAATTCGTGATGATAATGATGATGATGACGATAGTCATTTCTTTTCTGGTAGATAATGGTGAAATTTGGCTTGGAGGACGTAGAATTTTTGACACATTTCAATGGTTAGCTTTCTATCCTAGGATTATAAACAACACGTGAGTATCGTGTTGTCGCTATTTTATCACGAATTTATTTTGGTTTCTAACTTTCAATACTATAATGCAGAGATGAAATAGTCTGGGGAGCTGAAGAGCCCAAATTGCAAAATGATTGTTTAAGTGGAACAATTTCTGGAAGAAAGTTGGTTCTTTACAGCAAACCATGCCACGAGAAAATGCCTTTTGTATGCATGCACAAAGCTGTTCATGCCATGCTTTATGCTAGTAAGTAAAATTTGTTTCTTTTTCACACGAAATGTTAACTGTTAATGACAATAATCATTATTTTCAGCTCCAAGATGCCCAGATCACTGGAAAGGATGGAATTTCTTAAAGAAATGCTACATGCATACGGACAGAGCAATGAATTGGACACAGGCTCTGCATTATTGCAATAAAAAAGGGGGAAAACTAGCTGTTTTGGAGAATCCTTACGCGAATGTACTTCTTAAGAATTACGTATTGTATTTTAGCATTGAATTTTTTTCAATTGATCATCGTTTCTGGTGGATTGGAGTTCGAAAATTGAAGGTTGATTCCATCTGGGAAAATAAACCTGATCTTCGGTACGTGGACTGGGATCCAAGAACAGATTTTGGCCAAAACAACACAGCTGCTTGCCTGAAAGTGGGAGATAGTGGTGTCACATGGTATGCTAGTAATCCCAACAACTCTTATTTTGGTATATGTGAGATAAAAGCCAATACAGGTGAGTTTACTTCTTGCAATTTCATTTTTTCAACTGTGATATTTATTTAATTATTAATAACCATTAGGGAGGGTAGTAAGCCATGTAAAAAAAATTTTTGATGGAGTATTCGAGTGCATATCCGATCGAAGATATTATAATAGCATCACATGGTATAAAGATGGATTAATTGTCAATGGAACCAGGGGATTAACGTACACAGATGATCGATATTTGATACTCTCTAAGCTCTTATCTTCTAGACACGTTCAGTTTAAGACTCCAGGTCGTCTTCAGGGATATTACTGGTGCGAAGTAGATCAGGAAGATCCTTTTGTTTCTGTTGCTTCCAATAAAGAACTTTACTTAAACGAAGGCAAGTTTGCAATAATTAAATATTAAAAATTATAGAAGTGTATTTAATAATGTGTGTGTCATTATAGCTATTTGGACTTTCTCTGGTGAGTTTCTCTCCCGAAAGAATTTTAACCAGTTCGATCCAAGTACCACTGAATTTTGGGATGAAATGGAAGAAGTGACAAGGAAAGTTGAAGATGAGTTGCTTCCGAAAAAGCCTTTTGCAACCTCTGCATTTTTTCATAAAATAACTAAAGAATAGTGAGTGTTTTCGATTGATCCCCGTGATCGTTATGTGAATCGCTGTTGAAATAACCAATTTCTATAAATAGTGGCAAGACGAAGCTGAGATTTTTTATTTACGTCGAAAGATCATTCTCTAAGAAAAGATCTAACGAACTTCAAGATAAGACAAATTATAAAAAATATCTGGAAAAGCACATTGAATTAAAATTGGGATCATCGAGGGTAGCTGACGAGTTGCAATTAGAATCTGGTAGTTTTAAAATCGGGAATTCGGGTAAGGATGATACTTTTATACTTTTATAACTTTATATTTGCTAAAATTGTTATTTTAATACGTGAACTTGCTTTTAGGAGAATGTTCTATGGAAACGACAACGATAAACGGAATGAATTTAACTTGGAATGAAACTAGAGCTGGAAAATTCGCCATTGCTGGAGGAAACTGTGTAACAAGTAAGGCATTCAGTTCTTTTAGTTCTTACATGAAGAGGAATAACTAATTAAACGTTATGTATAGAAAATGGAGAACCTGTCATAAGAAGATGCTTGGGTAATTTTACTTATGGCACTTATTGGGGTCCTGTTGAAGGATCGTGTTCGGGACAGTTGTCTGATATCAGTATTAACTTAAAGAAGTTATCTCAGGTTTGAATTTTTTCTCTTAATTTAAACTTTATTTTAAGAAGAATATAATGTATACAAATATGTAGGAAGAAGTAGAAAATACAAAGCAGACTTCTGAAAATCTGAAAGTCCTGACAAATGCTTCGTCAGAACTTAAAGCCATTGATTTGCATTACGTTGCTGTCACTATGGAGAAGTTGGCTGATGTTCAAGTACATCAACGTGAAGTGAGTAAATCTTTATAGCGTACGAATAATGCATTAAAATAATAACTAAATAAGTTTTCATGTTTTAGGACGTTCAAGATATGATTTCGACAATGGATAATATCATGAACATGGATCCAGATATTATCACTTCAAGTAAAAATAAAGTTAATGCTTCAACTAGGTAAAGTATTTCTGATGCAACTTGAACTTTAACAAGCTTAGTTATTTTAACAAAATATTTCAATACAGGATTGTAGCTTCCATGGAAAAAATTTTAGAGAAGAATATCAATCCCATAATCTATAGTAAACCGAATTTACTAGTTTATTCTTGGCTTTTGAGCAAAACAAATAAATTGGCTGGATTGATGGTGAAATCTTCAGATGATGATGAATTAGGTGAGGCAACTTCCATTATGATGGGTAAAGAACTTCCTGAGGAGAGATGCCGCGCTGGAATTCTTCTACCTTCAAATTTGCTGCAAGAGAGGATTAACAATTCTTCTACGATCGATTTTATCATTTATAAAAACGATTCCTTGTTTCTCTCCGGGAGTAAAGATGTCCGCAACGCAGTTGTTAGTCCTGTATTATATGCCCACATTCCAGGAGACCCTGTCTTGTTAGAAACGAACACCATAGAGATAGTTCTGCAGATAAATCAGGTATAACTGCAATAAAAATTTATTATACATAAAAAATCTTAAAATATTATTTAAGATGACTTCTTCATTTAGATGTCTAATCAAATACCTAATTCAGAAAAATGCGTATATTGGGATTATTCTTTGAATAACGAACAAGGCGGTTGGTCGGATAAAGGATGCAAAAGGATAGATGATAACCAAGACGAAAATCGCATCAAGTGCTCTTGTGATCATATGACGAACTTTGCAATTTTGGTGGTAAGTTCATTTTATTCGTCATAAAGGCTGCAGAGGATAAAATTATGATTTACAACTAGGATTTGTACGGAGATGAAACAGAAGATGAGAACCATGCTATTGCTTTGGATATCATTACATATATTGGATGCACATTGTCCATTTTCGGACTCCTATTGACTATCATTACCTTCATGATTTTCAAGTAAGTCGTGCATAAATAATATATTTTCATAAATTTACATAGATTAAAATCTTTTTTTTGGAACTAGGAAATTGAGGAAAGGTTTAGGAAGCCAAGTCCTCTGCAACTTGGCTATTTCGTTGCTGCTGGCATTGATCGTTTTTATAACTGGCATCAACCAAACCTCATCTAAAGCTGGTTGTATATTTGTAGCTGCTTTACTACATTATTTATTGTTGGTTGCATTCTGCTGGATGCTAGTTGAAGCCGTATTGCAGTACCTCAGATTTGTTAAAGTGATTGGAACATACATACCTAAATTTATGTTGAAAGCTTCACTGTGTGCATGGGGTAAGTTTTTTCCTATAAAAAAACGTGTTTAGGGTAAACATTTATTAATTCTTCTTTATTTTAAAGGTATTCCTCTGTTGATTTCCATAATTATACTGGTCATCGATCATAATATGTATCATGGAGGGAAAAATTAGTAAGATGACTTAATGTGTCTTTGATTAAAATATGGAAATTTTCAGTATAACTTAATCTGAATATTGTTTCAGCTGTTGGCTTAAGATCAAACCCTTCTACGTTGCTTTCCTGTTGCCAGTCGGACTCATCATGGTATCAAACGTGATCATATTTAGTCTTGTCATCTATTCCATATGGTGTGGTCGACAGAAAGGATTAAGAACGAATCAGAGTGAAAGAAAACTCGCTATAACTCGTCTTAGAGCCGCATTTTGCATTTTATTTCTTCTGGGTAAGTGAAAACTTCTATTAATACTTATATCTCTTACAGTTTTTCGGTCTCATGACTGTTTTTTTCAGGACTCTCATGGACTTTCGGATTTTTTGCCATCAGCGACGCACGGATCGTATTCAAGTACCTATTCAGCATCTTTACCACTCTTCAGGGATTTTTCATATTCGTCTTCCACGTAAGATCCTCTAAGGTGATAATTTTCAGGGAGACACTTTTTGCCATTCTCAAAAGTGCAATTTTGCAGGTTTTACAAGAGAAGACCACCCGAGATCTATGGTATAATTACTTCTGCTTGAAACAAGAACATGGAATCCAAATATTTACCACTAGAAACACCTCATCTGCCAAAGATATCATCACGTCATCTAGTACCATAAGCAGAAACAAGTCATCGTCATAGATCTTCAATATTATCTTTATTGTGTATAAAAATCTCGTGTATTAATATATTCCGAAAGAATATCATCATCGTTAACGCACAAATTCGTCTCTACCAAAGAAATATCAATAAAAAGAAACTTTTTTACAGTATTCATGTTTTTCGACACGTTATGACTCACGTTACGTAAATAATTCGGCTTACGGTTGATTGATTAGTTATTAGCAATCGTCGAATGCATTAGTCATCTAACCTTTCATCACAAAACTCGATTTATCGAGATTTCAAATCTCGTCGTAATTTTTTTTTCTTTCAACACTGCAGTTTTATCTATAAAGAATATTTTGATCGAAATATTACACATTATAATTTATTAATTATTAATCTTTGTAAATTAAAATATTACGTTTGATATTTTGTTTTCTTGTTTTTGTTTTTAATATTGAGAGGGCGCAGAGTTGCAAAAGCGATTAGAATCGTTTGGAATCGTTACAAATATCTGCCAAACCATGGAGGTAAGAGATAGATGGAGATGGCATGACGTCACTAAAAGTGAAGCCAGCGATGGGTTGACCAAGATGGCCGCCTATCGATCGTAAAAACTCGGAAGTTTCATCTTATAATTGTAATAGCAATCTATTTCATGATAAAACCCCTTATAATAATATATAGTTGTCTTAATATTTGGTCTCATTTAATATATGTAACAAATTTTAATAATAATTGTATAATAGCTTTTCTGAAACATACAGTATTCTTTTTTTACAGTTCAATATTTTATGCTGATTAGAATTTTAAATGCAAAAATAAAAAAATAATAATAATAAAAAGATGGATATCGTTTTCTAAACAGTAAAATCCTAGGATTAAGTTTGAATTTATAATTTATTTTTATCTTCATGTCAATTTTTAATAATGTTCTAGTATATTGATAAATTCAACATTTTATATGCATTTCTTCAGAAGATTTTCTTTTAGGAAAATCAATATCATGAATTGAAAATCTGAAACTTTTTCAATAATATAATATATTTAGTCTTCTACATCTTGTGCAATAAAATAATCTTAGGATAAATTTTTATTTATTTTTTATTTCTAATCAAGTAGATTCAGATTTTCCAGAAAACTCATTTCATTCAATCATTTCAATCTTTCTTATCAAGAAAGAAAAGAAAAAAAAAATCGAACTTTTAGATAGTAAATGTAGTTTCTACTATTCATTATCTTCATATAAGAAGATAAGAAAGACTTTAAGAAGATTTTAAGTGCTCAATACCTTATTTTGGATTTGCTATACAGCATTCATTCAAGTTAAAGTTGGCAGAACTGCAATCTTTTTTGTTGTATTTCTTTCTATAACGTTTCATGACATGTGACACTATCGTACTTTGCTTTGTTGAAACAGTCATCATGAGAATTGCTGAAGAACGTTTTCCTTTCTGTATTAGTTCAAATAAAAATAAAATAAAAAAATGTCTACTCTCAAATTACTTTCTACTTTATTACAGATAAATTTCTACGCATTTTCTACATTAATGAAAAGTTTACTGATGATTATGTTCAAACAAATGTAATTTAAAGTAGAATTATCATCGTACTGTTTAATTTTTTAACTAATTTTAATAAATTAAATACCATTAAAGCATATGATAATATTTTAATCAATTTTTTAAAGTTAGATTTTAAATATTTTAATTTTAATTTTTTAAAACGTAAGTTAAACAGATTACTGTTTAATTAATATCGTAAATAAAACAAAACACTCTTGATGATAGAAACAATGTAAAAGAATTGAAATATTTTTACTGAGAATAAAACATTTTCTTATTTCCTCTTCAGTGAATAAAACTTAAGAATGTGGCAATGGGTTATTAAACGTAATTCCATTTTCTCAGAAATTCACATTCCAAACATTCAAGTACTGCTTTTCGATCCTCTCTTTTATAATACTTTTAATATTATTTTCCCCCTTTTTGAATGAGAAAAGTCGGATAATACGACAAGAAACAGAATATAGGATCTATTTATGAGTAAGCATAAAAGAAAAATTAAATAATTTAATGTCTACAAACGATGGCATTTAAGTAATTAAGACAAATAAATAATTTTCTCGGATTATACGAAGAAAACATAAATATTTATAATTATATCATATATGTATTTTTATACCTGAATTATTTTCTTGTTTTAGATCCTATTTGAAAAGTTGAGATAATTACAAATGTAAAAGTTTTATAATTATTATAATTACAAATGCAAATATTATTTTCATTCTGATATTTTTAGTTAAGAATAAAAAAATTTGTTGAAGTTAATTATTCTATACAACTATATTATTGAGATATTTGATGTTTTATTAAACTGGTATCCAAAAAGTGGACTATCAAATGAAGTGATGTGATGGGAGAGACCATTTTTAAGATTATTCAGAATAAAATTTTTTTGCAACTAAATCGTGATTTTATTAAAAAATACATTAACCAGCAACCTTGAGCACTAGTTCCCACTTACTGAAAAGTACTACGTAAAAATAATCCGGAAACGGAAAATTCGAAAATTTCCCGTATAAACAGTGTAGAAAGTATCCGGAATATAGAGTTGAGCAACTTTTAACTTTTCCGTAACGCGATCCGGAAAAAGAATATTTTAAACCAATAGCATACCGTTGAGAGAGCGACGTCATACGTGACGCACACAATCATCGAATGGAGAGAAACATGAAAGGCAAGAGGTCGTATAATCAAGTAATAATTTTGAACGTCAGAAGACAAGTGCCAATAACTGCTGCCTTTGAAATTGTTTACCGGATTAGATGTAAACACACTGAATTTTACGGAAGAAACCATCCGGAAAAAGAAAATATATTCTGTATAAGTAATTATTTTCTATAAATGGAAATCGGTCCTAACTCTCGAATGTATTTTTTAACAACTACGACTTAGTTTCAAAAAAAAATTCTGTTCTGAATAATCTAAAAATGACCTCTCACATCACCTTACTTCATTTGATCGTCCATTTTTGGAACCCAAAATTTTTTAGAAACAAATGTTCAGAAAGGCCATTTTTATTATTTGACTGAAAATGACAGAGTTCATAAAAATACTTTTATTAGAAAGTTATACTCTTCAGAATCATACTTAATGTAAAAAAATCAATCAAATATCTCATGTTTTTTTAGAAATAAATAATTTTAGTGGCTTCACTATGCGATTTCAGGAAAAATACACATTTTGAAATAACTTTTGAACCATCAACAATTGGATAACCATATATAATGGTTATTTTGATAGGAAATGACCTCTTCCATTATTTCACTTCGTTTGATCCATCTACTTCTGGGATACCTTGTATATAAATAATTTGGATTACAGTGGGATTTCAATGTTCAATCTGTAGGATTACAGATTTTTTCCCTTTCGATATACGCATTTATAAAGATGTTTTGTGTATATTTTTCTTTGTCAAAGGATTCTGTACTCTGGTATATTCATCATATTTTAAAGAAATAGATCTATTGCTGCATACCTTTCAATTTTAGTTTGAACATATATCAATATTTGTTGCATAGTTGATAGTTGAGATGAGAGTATCTCGAAAAAGAATGAAAAATGATTTTATCCAAAATATTTTAAATGCTACTTGCATCTAAAACAGAAGTTTATTTAATTAATAAAATGTTGTTAAAATTCGGATTGTATCTGTAATATTTTAATGAAATTTTTACTAAAGAATATAGATGTGTTTACGTGTAAAATTTCAAATATCATAAATATTTTTCCGAAGTATAAATAAAACAGCTGTTCTCTCTAAAGTTTTTGTCGATATTTTAGTATTTTTTTTTCGTTAATGATGATCACTTCTTCGATTGAATTCTGTTTATGATAAAAGTATAAGAGAATTTTTGGAATATATAACAGATTAGATAGATAAAATGTGATTTGATAATACAGATAAGAAATTCAGCACAACGCCCAAAGAAAAAATTAATGGAGAGGAAAGTTGGTAGAGAAGAAAAACAAAATGCCATAGAAAAAGAAGACAAATGAAACAGAAAAGAATACAATCATATTGTCAACTGCTTTAAAAGAAAACTCCCTAAAGAAAAAGAACAAAAAAAAAACAAAAATTAAGAGTAAGACTCTTTAAATTATTTTATGAAAGTTTTAATTGATGATATATTTATGTGAAAGCTTATAATCTCTATTTTGCCATCGTCTTCATGAAAATAAATAAATGTTTACAGATTATTAATGTATTTTTCTATATATATATATATTGTACATTTCTTTTTAAAGAATCTTAATTTACTAAAAGAAGTTTTTTTTTAAAGTAAAGTAGAAATCTATTTAAAAATTTAAACTAATGCTTTTAATGTTGAAGTTTGTTCTGATTGTTTACTCTCTAGACGAAAGACTATGAAAAAAAAAATAATAGATACGACTTTTAAACTTCAAATATTAATATTCGTGGTGAGAATGCAGAATAGAAATATAATTTAAAAATCTATATTTTAGAAGAGGAGGGGAAAAAAAAACAGGAAAAAGATATTTAGAATCAAATGTCTGTCATCTCACTTGAAACTGGCATAAGAAAAATGTTTTTCTATTGACGTAACTTGCGGAGAATTCTAAAAATTTTCACAAATATTCGCATGCTTTCTGTTACATAAATTAAAAATAAATGAAGATATTCAATCAAATTATTACTTAGAATTATTTTTAAAATTTTATCAAGCAAACATTTATTTATTTATCTGTTGTTTTTTCGTTAAAATTTTAAAAATATTTCGAAATAGCTAATTAAATAAATTAGATATAATTTTCTTTAAAAATTTATTAACGTTTTCATCAAAAATAACATAAAAAAATAAAATAAAACTATTCAAAATTAAATTAAGGCTGTAAACACTCAGAATTTTCCATCTTTTTTTTTTTTTTTAAAATTTAGATGAAAAGTTTAAATTAATAAAATAAAAAATAATAATAACAAGCTAAATATGGAAATGGCTATTGCATATTCTTTACTTTTTCTAAATTTTCTTGAAATTTTTCTCTCATATACATTGCGACATATTAAAATTACGTATCACATTAATGAGAAGATTGATCATGAGAACGAAACGGATCCAGACATTCAAGATTTTAGATTTAACTAGCGATGAATAAAATGTCATCCAAATACAGATAAGATGAAGTTTCCAAGAATAATTATTTAAAAGAAAAGTTACTATACTTGACGTCAGCATCGGAAGTCAGTATTGAGTCTATGGGAGCGGCGTATTACCAACTTTTGTGACGGTATTAATGCGCACGGAACAGTTGGTTTCTGTGTAAAAGGTAACAGTGTTTATTTTTATGTAATCGGTTTTCAGTTTCTAATAAGCATTTCAATACAATTTGCTTCGTTTGACGGCTAATCATGCAGTTTTTCGAGAACGACTTAAAATTACAACACTCAGCCATTTTGGAATAGTTAGAATCAGTTGCAATGCACAGAATATCATTGCACATCTGATAATCGTTTATATATCATAGACATGTATGGAATAGTTAGAATCAATTGCAATGCACAGAATATCATTGCACATCTGATAATCGTTTATATATCATAGACATGTAGATAATTTACTACATGTTAAAATCATGTTAATATCGTAATTTTATTCGAAGCTTATAGCTTTTTTTTTCCAAAATTGTCATTCTATTATGGCAATTTACTGTAAAAATCCCAAATAATTTAATGGACTATATCATCGGTGTAGTGATATAAATGAACTTCTGCTCTCTCATACACTCAATACTGACTTCTGATGCTGTTGCCAAGTATATCAAACTATTCGACTTTATTTTATCCTGAATTTTTATATTATAATCTGTGGACGTAATTATCTGACTCGTTAGAATAGCAATAACTCATTTTTAACTGATTATAAATCATTATATGTGGTTATATTAACCATTGATTTGATTATAATTTTACACAACGAATTAAGTTATTAAAAATAAAATAAATTTATTATTTTATTCTCGAACTTCTTCGATAATATATCATACACAATGTATACTAGAGAAAATTACAAATAATCATAAAAAAATTTTTATAAATCAAATATTAACTGTAATCTTGTTAGATTTATTATACTAGTCATTATTTTACAAAATTATTTCAAATGTTATCTGAAGATTATTGTAATTATATAAATCATATTGACGTTTATGAAAGTAATAGGTAGATGTTAATCAAAGTAACGTGTAGACTTCGATTAATTTATTATTATTTAAAAATTTGAGATACGATATATATATTTTAATTAATTTTATAACTTCTCCATTAAGTAAATTATTCGGAGATAAATTAATATCGATAAATATAGAAAATTTTATAATTTATAGCTTCATAATAGAACGATTTTATGGTATTGCCAATCGATAAGATAGATTTTTTTTTGTCCTGTACAGAAAAACTAAAGATATTTATGATCAGGGTAAGATGAGGTATTTGCATATATTTTCTCTTTGTGCAGTTTTCAAAAGTAATTTTCACTTCATCCTCCTCTTCTATTTGCATTTTTGTAACGTTTGTTGAAACAATTTATTTGTTGTTTTGTTATCAAAGAGTTCTTTTTTCTCTCTTATAAAACTTTTTTTCTTATATGAAATGACGTAAGAAGAAGGAAGTATAGAAAGAATTTTTTTAACGAATTAAAACAGGTACAAATTACAGGAGTGAATTGTAGCATAAAATCATTAAAAATTCAATTAAAATTAATGAATCGTATACACCGAAATTACACTCTACTTAATATTTATGAACAATGTAAAAATTCCAATATTTGGGTGTTAAAATGGTGGAAGTACATAACGTTATTTTGTAACTAGGTAATATTTTAATCATAAAAATATATAAATATAATTAAATGCTAGAAAAATAAGATTGTTTAATATTAGACGAACGAGACTTCAGATATAAAAGATCCAAAATATGTTTCAGTTATAGAACTGTCATAAAGTAAAAATATATTTACTGGTTTATTAATTTATAGTTCAATTTTAGAAATTTTTGAACCATTTAATATAAAAATTTTACGTGTAATAATGCAAAATATTATAAACAGAATTTTTACACCAAATAGTTTTCCACTATAAAGAATATTTAGTCTTCAAAATTTTAAGTACATTATTATTGAAAAATTATTTCAATAAAATAATGTAAATTCAAGTTTTATTGAAAAAAAAAAGAAAAATGATTGGCAAAGCGAAATTTTGAATGAATCAAAACAGAAATTTTGTAAAGATCTAATTTTATAAAAATGCTCTCTCTTCCTTCTGCTTAATTTGATAGTGGAACGAAATTAATTATAGAAAAATTCAGTAAAAATTAATCAGAAATTTTATCTGCAATTTATTTTAGTTTAAGCTTAAAAGTCTAAATTATTCTTGATTAACCTGTCGCAAATATAGTTTGTTTAATGATTAAAATTTATTTTACTTCGGGGTATAAACAAATCAAACGAATTTTTACATAAAAATTAAATCTTATGCTAACGACATTCATACAATATTTAATTCTCTTTTTATTCTTTTAATTAACGGTTTTTGTTTCAGGATGGAAAATATTGGCACAAACGGAATTTGTAATTTTTCAATAAAGTTAAACTATTTCCACTATATTTCTGTTTTAAATTAAAGCAACACTAAGACGAGTAGAAAGACGATTACTTAACTCTTAATTGCAAATCACATATCATAGAATTAACGAGTTAAAGAAGCTTATCTTGCATAAAAATAAAATACGAATCTATACACATATTCATTATTATCTCCATTATCGGTTATATCTAGTCAATCTAACGATCTTCCTCTGGACAAATTTCTTTTTGCTTCATAAGTTTATTTTCGATTCGTTCTGAATTTTCATTTTCTTCTTATGGGTTTTTAATGGCCTCGATGAACAGAAAGCCATCTCAGCTATTTAGCGGTTCTTCGAAGAACTAACCATCACAGCATGTAGTCACCATCACGATTACTTTGGCACAACAAAGAAGTAAAGCTTCCTTTCAATGAGTTTCCTTGCGTTATCGCCAACCTTCTATTGTCAGTAAAGGCTTGACTGGTAAAGGATGGTGTTTTAATGATGCAATCTGCGTTCGACTCATTTCCGAAAGTCTAAAGGCAATGCTGATTTTGCCTCAAGAATTTCGGCATATCCATTACAAAGACCAAACAAAGATTACTTAATATTTTTCTAGGGATTTATTATCTTTAATAAATTGCTTTAATCTATACTTAAAATCATAATTTGACTTACCTTTTGTCATATTTACTTGAATGAATATTAAAAGTTTTATTTTTCTATCTATACAACATATATGTAAGTATTTTCTATGCCTATAATCTATACTGTATTTACATATTAACTAAACGTTCTAAGTTTAGTTTCAATATTTATAGAATTAGTTAATATTATACACAATAATTTCTTTAGAAAAAAAAATTTTTTTAAAAACATTAAAGTTTCTTAGCGAATGTTCCTGATTAAATTAGTCAATTTTTTTTAACAGTTTCGTTAATAGAAAAACATTGGATATTATTAAACTTTAGAAATTTTTAAAACGATAATTTTGTTTTGAATAAAGGAATGTCTCTAATTTAATAAATTGGACAAGAACGATATCAGAGAATAAAAATTAAATTGAAAATGCCTCTAGCAAAGAAAATTTGATTCTGCTTGATATTTCTTAAGAAGAAAACAGATTAGCCTTATCTTCCTTTATTGTAATACAGAACTTCAATAAAAATCATCCATGAAGGAAATTATATTATTATTATTTTTTTAATTTTAAGATAAGGGTTGTTTTTATCAATAATTTAAGCAGTTTTCACATAACAAAAAAATTTTCTATAAGGCAAAAGTAATTACTTTATAATAATCTACATATATTTTAATTAATTAATCTGTTAAGAATATATATATTTAACAAACTCATTAAATAATATATGTTTATATTATTATTATTATTAGTATTATTATATATAAGCATTTTTAATATGTTAATATTTATTACTATAAAAAAATGATAAAGTTAATGAAATGGATAAAATTAAAATTTGCACTGATAAAATTGTTTAATATTTTTTATAAGTATTTTTTTTTTAACTTTAATAATTTTTGCTCTGTTAATATTATTTATCAGTATCTTAACTAATAATTTTATATATTATAATTATCAAAAATTTTTAAGATTACTTTGAAGTATTCATCAAGAAAGCATCTCAAAGAATAAACAGCACAACTGAAAAATACAAACAAAAAAAAAATCCCAAAGCAATAATCTTAAATCCATAATAATCACTAGATATTGATCTTATTTTGATCATTTATAGAAATCCCATAAAAGTCTAAGAGATTAAGAATGGAATTATCTGTTTCTTTCAATTTAGATTTGTTATATAAAATATAAATCATGTTATTTTTCCCACCTTGTTTTAAGATAAATGTTATTTTGATTGATAAACTTATAATTACTGATAATATTTTGATTACATTATGACTTTATTTATGAATTTAAAATATAAAAATACACTTTTTTATCGTATGAAAATTTACTTAAAGCTCTTCAAAAATATATATTTTTTAATTGATCATTTTTAATAATGCTTTTAAATTTTGGTACCATTACATCTAATGAATATTAAAGCGCCATCTCTTGTAAGAAATTTAAAACAAATTTTTGAGTTTCAAAAATTGTGCTGAATTATTTTAAAATTATTTTCGATTGATCGATGATATATGAATTAGATTATGGTTTTATTATTATTAATTTTTTTGTTAATAAAATATTAAGATTTATTTAAATGATTGTTATTTTTGTTTTGTATTAATTGAGAAATTTGTGAAAAATTAATAATAGTTCGCACATATGATGTTGTTTTATTAATTAATAACTATATAAATAGCGTAAAATTATAATAGCAAAGTTCATTCACACGATCATCAATATCAGTTAACTTAACTTTTAATCGAGAATACTTCATCTTTTACTATAAAAGACACACCTAGTTTAAATGTTTGCAAATTATGAAAATGTCTAAGGTTTCCTCCACATCATAAATCAGAAAAGATTTTTATGAAGTAAAGGAAGCGTTTATTTCTTTTTTACACATGAAGATCGTTGATAGCTTCTCATGTTGGATATTTAATAGAGAACAATCACGTGAAATACCGTGAAATATTCCTATTAATTAAAAATGACGTAATCATCTTGTTATATTATTTCTATTTTGTATCAAATAAAATAATATTTATACTGTAATTAGCTCCTACTAAACATTTTTAATGTCACCAATAGGAAGTCGTTTAAATTAATTCTTTAGCCCCGCCCACAAATTATACAATAGAATATTTTGTATGATGTTTAAATGATTTTATAAACCATTAAAAACATCAAAATGTTCTTGTAAAAAATTTTATTATAGATTTATTTTAAAATTAAAATTAAAGTTATCCTCAAACGAAATTTTGCTAATTACTCTGTACTCATCAATATTTAAACCAATAATCAAGCTTAATGGCTACGCCCCATCGTTCGAACAGAACTAATTCAGTTATTTTAACGAATTTAGTTTTACATAAATAATCGATATACAAAAATAAATAAATAAATAAATAAATAAACCGCTTAACGTCTGACGAGAGAACGACCATGCATTTTAACCCGGTAGTTTTATTGAATTTATGCAAGATTTCTCGTGTATTAAAGTAACCATGAAATGTCTCATTTTAAGCATCCCATTCTCAACTTTACACTCAATATATCGATTTTTTTTTTTTTAGTTGATACATCAAAATTAAAAAAAGAAAAAAATCGTAACAGTTATATCCTTTGACAACCTGGAGAAAATTGTGGCATCATTTCATCACAAATATCACACTTTTTTTGGGGGTTGGAGAATAAAGAAAAGCGAGCAGATAATACCTCCTTGTTAGATTTGATAGGAGGTAAGGGTGACCAATCAATGAAGCACTTCTGCTATAGTAACCTCGTATCCAACCGGCTCTTCTTCACTTATACAAAAAAAAAAGAAAAAAAATTCCGATATTGGTCATTGACCTGCTTTACACCATTCTAAAAAAGAAAATTTCCAATTATGTCATTGGAAAATAAGATACTTTCTAATAGTTGTACCTATACTTTGAGAGTATTTCCTTCAGAAACATTTATAGAGACCAAAGCGTCAAACAGCTGGTTAGTCAGGAGGGATTTATTTACAGAAACAGAAGGGTTTATAATAGCAATACAAGACCAGGTAATAAACACAAAAAACTACAGAAAATACATACTGAAAGACAGCACATTAACAAACGACACATATAGGAAATGCCACATAGCACATGAAACGATTCAACACATTACATTGGGTTGCAAGCTTCTTACACAAACAGATTACCTGCACAGACACAACCAAATAGCAAACATAATACACCGAAAGCTTGCAACCAAACACAACTTAATAAACACACACACCATATTACAAATACATACCAGACACAATCTTAGAAAACTCAACACACAAGATGTACTACAACAGAACAATTCTAAACAGATAAAACCATACACCATAACAACCAGATATATCACTCTCATAGACAAACAAAACAAAGTTATCTACATTATAGACATCTCAATACCCGACACACACAACATCTAGGATGCATTCACCCAAAAAATTAGCAAGTACACAGAACTTTCACAAGAAATTAAGCATCTTTGGGGAATGCAAAAGGTGGTCACAGTACCCATCATTATTTCCTTAACAGGAGTAATTCCACACACACTATACAAAAGCCTCAAAACACTAGATCTACCTCCCAAGACATATGTAACACTTCAAAAAGCATCACTACTCAATACATGTGACATACATAACACTACAAAAAGCATCACTACTCAATACATGCAACGTTTCTCACACTACACAGACAGTTTAGTTAACACACAATTAAACATCACAAATAGCTATGTCTTGACTCGTGTCCGTCATAGCACTTTGACCCGGAGATACTCTGTGCCCACATTGATGTACTATTAATAATAAATTAATTTACAAATTTAAATTAATTAAACAATTTGTTAACATGTAATTTACTTGATAAGATTGTCTTAGGCCACCATTATCAGCAATATTTTCACCAAGTGTTCTTGTTCCATTAACCTTAATAAAATTTTAAAATGCTAAGTTTAGTATACCTGTACCATTCTTTATATTTTTTTACAATTAAATCATAATAATTACTTACATTTTCATTTATTTCATCTAATTTATAATTATTATATTGATCAACAAAACATTTGGATTTTTCTTGAAACTTTTTTTTGGTATCTGGACTCCACCAATCATATAAATTACCATATTTGTCTCTCTGACTTCCTAAATTAATTTAATTTATACATTAAAATCAATTATATATTTTACAAATAAATTCCACAAGAACTTTAAGCAGGAATACTAAAATTTATTATTAATAAAAAATACAGTTACTAATAAAATATTTGCAAATAGTTACATATATGATTAGTAACTATATATACCGGGTGTTTTTCTTGAAACCGAACACACTGATTTTTGGCATGGAGCCAATTAAATTTTTAGGAATAATCAATAGGAAAAAATCATACTTATTTGAACTTTTAAAGTCCCCATTATAAAGCAATACTATAAACAATTTCAACTTAATTAAATAATGTATGGATAATGTTAAATTTCATATTTTTTATTTATATAAGACAAAGCTGTTTTTAGTTGTTTTTATGTATTGTGCTATTAACTATCAAGAAGTAATTATGATGTTATGATTTTATGGCATGATATGCATTTATCACTAAATTTATTTATTTGACACTGAAACAATAAAGTTTGCCCAATACTGCTATATAATCATTGAATTATTATTATTAAAAAATCACAACATTTTAAATTGCTATAACTTACTATTTTATGATTAGAATTTTTCTTTATATTCAATTTTACTCTTTCAGAAACTTTTCTTTCTTTCATTTTTAAAATCTTTTCATGATTCTTATATATACTTATATTTTCATCTTCTATATATATAATAATTAAATTACTAATTATTAAGTATAATAAATAAAATTAAAAGAAACTGAGAAATTCCATTAATTTCTAAGATTTAATTCTGATTTTTGATATTTCAAAATTATTTTATTTTAATGATCGGGATTGAATTACAATACAAGACAATAGTTAATTATAAACAAAACTTAAATAAAAGCAAACAATAAGCCAAATAAGTAAGATAAATCGTTTATTCAAAAACACTTTCAGCTATCCACATAGCCTGCCTCAGTTGTAATACAGACCAGAAAAGCTTCTCTCCCCTTCTTATCGGGGAACCAATCAGTGACCAGTTCCTAACATCACTGATTGGTTCCCTGATTTGACCCGATGAGAAGGGTGGAGAGAAGCTTCTCTGGTCTGTATTACAACTGAGGCAGGCTACGTGAATAGCCGAAACGTTTTTGAATAAACGATTTATCTTACTTATTTGGCTTATTGTTTGCTTTTATTTAATATCTAAAGTAAAAAGTTTTTCAATATAAACAAAACTTATTGTAGCAGACCTCAAAAATCTTTTTTGATGTTAAAAGGAATTTAATACAAGTTAACACTACTTTTTATTATTAGAATCCATATTGACAAAACTTTATTCCATAAATCATATTCAGATTAATATTTGTAAAAACTGTAGAGCATGAATCTCTACAGTTTTTAGAACAATGTCGTATTAATATTTTTATTTTAACATTCTAACATTTGTATATTTAAACTTTAAATTTGTTTCTGTATTGGCGTTCTTATGTTCGACAATCTCTATATGTAAAGTATAGCTGAAGAGGACTTAATAAAGTCGAAAGCGCTACTAAGTTTGTGTGTATATTTTTTCCACTTTTAATCAGTGCTAGCTTGAACTATTATAATTCAGTATTCAGATGTTTTATTAATTATCAAATAATCACAATCAATATAAAATTTTGAAAACTCTGAACTACAGCAATATATTTTATAGTATTATCATTATTATTAATATTTTCTAAACTGTCATTTTGTATATTTCATGTTTTTATATGCAAAATGATGATGTCATCATGACATTTATGTTGGTTACCTCAACATTAAAATTGGACACAGAACTAATGGATCCCAAATGTTAAATAAATGAATAATAAATGACACCTTCAGAAAATAGGCAATTTTAATGCTTTCTGGAACTACTTGTTAAACTTTATTATATACTAAATAGATTACATAAATATATCAAAAACATTACAATGATAGTATATCTTTTTAGTTTCCCATGAAAAGGGAAACTAAAAAGATATACTATCTGTATAAGAATATGCAAAAAGAATATTTGTTTTAAGTGTAATTTTTTTTATAAATGAATAGAAAGTAAAAAACAAATTATCAATCTGTTATTCTTACATATATTTCATATTAGCACTCTATGCAGTTTAGGTTAGATATGTATTTATTTAAGTCTCAAACTGTACAAACGCTTTTGGTGCTATTTCGCACCCGAAGGGAAACAGTAAAACAGTGTACCTGAAGAGGATGAGAAATAGCATCGAAAGCATTTGTACAGTTTGAGACTTAAATATATACATATCTAACCTAAACTGCATAGAGTGCTAATATGAAATATATGTAAGAATAAAGAAGGTATAGCAGTTAGAAAAGAATTATATATCAATCTGTTATAATATTAAAATATTTGATTTCATTAACTTATAATTAATAATCAATATAAGCTTTAATAAGCTTGAATTTTATGAATTATAAGTTTTTTAAAATAATAGAAAAAAATAATTAACAATTTTTTCTTTTATATGTAAAATAAGAATAAAAAAATTATCAGTATAATGAATTATTATTCTTAATGATATCAAGTAAATATAAGTAGGTTCTCATTTAACATTGCCTCAGTTCATGTCATTTTGCAATTATAAGCAAAAACTAAATTAATCAAAAAACTTTAAAAAATTAAATTGAAAAAATTAGTTTCTCTGTAGAATTGTTTTCTCAAGTTTCTCTGTATAAATATTGAAAACAAGTTTGAAACCTATTTTAGCAGTTGTAGAAAATCAAGTTAGCATATTTTATATGAGTGCTAACTCAAGTACACATACAATATATAGTGTTCATAGACAATAGTATAATATTGTCTATGATCACTATATTAAACTATGTTGCAACAGGACAATTAATTGAATTGGTCATGTGGAAATGCTTCCATTTTTCAACCAGAAGACTCTGGATTGAATGGAATCTCATCCTTTAGATAATTTATGCGATCAAGAGCTGACTCATGTATTCTCTTCTTTTACAATCTTGCTGACTTCCATACTAAAGGCAGATGTGATAAGGGCTGAAGTGGACTGATAATATCAAATAACTGAGATCTAATATTAAGGAAAACTAATTATGGATATAGTGATATTTGTGAATTCTAAGGTGTGTTATGTTAGAAAATAATCATCTTTTTCATAAATCATGATATATATAATTTATCTAACATTTTTCAAATTAAAATTTACAATTAAATAATGCTTTTCATTTATCTTAATCCATTATTGAATGATGCAGTGATGATCAGATGGCAAAAATTATCAAATGGTATCCTTTCTAGTATCAGAAAAAAGCACCTTACAACTTATGACACTAGACCTCTGCAGTTTCTAGTTTCAGCTAAATTTACAATTTTCAGGAATCTAGCCTAAATGTTAAATAAAGACCTAGTGTATATTGATATTGAAAATTTAAAAATTTATATAAAATTATAAAATTTTATTCTTTTTAAAAGGAAACAAAATTCTTCCTGAATTTAAATATATTTATACACATTTGTTTTGAAATATGATCAAATGACAGGAATAATGTTTCTCAGAAAAAACATAACAGAAAATTTATAAAATAATGGTGAAATATATTTCTGAATACTCTACTAGTATTCAGAAATTTTGAATATTTTACTAATATTCAAAATTTCTCTTCAAACAAAAATCAGCAAATGAAGAAGAAAACAAAAGATATATTAAGACATAAAAAGGCATACAATGTAGGAAACCTCAGATGAAAAGCTCTTCAAATTTAGAAATATGACAAACAATTATAGTTTTTCAGTAATAAAATTTATATAAACTGCTTTCATAAATAATTAATATATCTTTTTTAGTTTTTCAGTAATAAAATTTATATAAACTGCTTTCATAAATAATTAATAAATAAATAATTTTTATTTGAAAAATATGATACATTATTTTTGAAATAATAAATTGTAGAACAATTTTTAAATTTTCCAAACTGTAAAAAGTATTATATGTCTCTCTTCTTGACTTCAAAACTAAGATTACTAATAAGAAGATCAATACTATAAATAAAATTTGTTTAAGATTAACATTTTATTATAAGTTACAATTCAAATAAAATTATTTTATATTCATTATCTTTTAAAATGAATATTTTAAATCCAATATAAAAATATGTTTATACTCCATAGATATATTTTAAATATAAATAGTGTTTTTATTGAATTAAATAAGCCTTTCTCAATCATATTTTGTGAAAATTGCATCATCATGAAGAACAGCCAGATTGGCTAAAAATTTAATAGAATGATTAATTTTGGAATATCAGGATGGATTATGTAAAAAATTCTTACTACATTGCATAAATACAAGGTTTTGGGAGCAACACATCTGAACTTTCCTGTTTAGGACACAAAGGGGATATTTTAGTAAATGTCCAAATTCATTTTGACTCACACCCAATCAGTATGGTATTCCTACTGACTGATCATGTCCCATTGCTAAAGAAGATCATACTATACACATCAGAATCTTTGAGCAAGACAGAATTATTGAGATGTGAGAAACTAGAATATCTTACTATCACCAAAATGCCATCATGTAGGATGAATTGCCAGTACAGCAATGAAAATGTGGAGTCTGTGGACAGAGAAAAATGCATTGAAGTCATTGGAAATAGACCCCAAAAACATATGAATGAATGGGAGGATTAGTTCCTGTACCATATGATGGTAAGTCTATATACGAGGGGGATTCAAATGAAAACCTTAAAAGTGCAATAATTTTTTTATTGTAACAATTAGAAACAACTTAAGCATATCATTTTTCTACATAGTCTCCCTGACGTTCAATACAAGTTTTCCAATGCTTTGGAAGTGCATAGATACCACGTTGAAAGAAATCTTTTGGTCGTGTCTGTGGCCAGTCGTGCACCGCGGTTTTCACCTCTTCGTCACTTCGGAAATGCTTGCCTCCCATTGCTTCTTTGAGTGCACCAAACACATGAAAGTCACTAGGAGCAAGGTCTGGTGAATAAGGTGGATGAACAAGACATTCAAATTTGATATCCTGGATAGTCTGAACTGTCAAACTGGCTGTATGCGGTCGGGTGTTGTCATGCTGTAACAATACTCCGGAAGTCAGAAGTCCTCGTCGTTTACTCCTGATTGCAGGGTGAAGATGATTTCGCAGCATATCTGAATAAGAATGACTGGTTATTGTCACTCCCCTGTCCATGTAATGCTCTAAAATTACTCCTTTTGCATCCCAGAAAAGAGTGAGCATGACTCTCCACAGAAGTTACACCGCTTTTGAACATTCTACACCACTCGTACACTTGCTGCAGTGGCACACACGAATCACCATACTGCGCTGTCATTCTGCGATGAATTTCTATTGGTTTCACACCTTCACTACTCAAAAAACGCTTTACAGATTGCTGTTCTAGCACGGTGCATGTGGATAGCCGAGCAGCCATCTTGTTGTGGATGCTGCTGCCTTCTCCGGCATTGCAGCCTCACTCTGCCACCTGCCAATCACTTTGTGAACCTTAAGGACCACTACTGCTACCTACCGTATAAATCATACAACTTTTCGCAATTCTATGGCACTTTTAAGGTTTTCATTTGAATCCCCCTCGTAGAAACATTCCAGGCTTTAACTCAATAGTGGATCAATGCAGGTCAGACTTTATCTGTAAATACTATTCAATACTGCTTTGAAGAGTACTGTTCTGTTATAACCCTTCAATGCAACTTTCTTTAATCCTAGACCGTAGACATCATAGATCTGTAAAACAAAGAATCATTGGCATGCTAAGGATGGCAACAGATTATGTTTTCTAATGAATTGCAATTCAACTTAATACATAATGATGACCACATACTTGTTCTGAGACATAGCAACAAACATCACCTGAAGGTCTGCATTCTAAGTATAATACTAGCTCTACACTAAATATCATCATTTGGGGTGCCATTGCATTCCATTCATGATCTTAACTCATATGCATTAAAGGAACCCTGAACAGCCATCAATACAACAGATATTTTGGAGACTGAAGCAATATCCTTCCTTTCAGACAATTCCTTCATCTTTCAGCAGGATAATGCTCGTCCACCTGGCACAGAATGTCCAGAACATTCTCCATGTGAGACAAGCACTGCTTCTTTGCTAGACTTGTCATCAATTGGACCTGCTTGGGACATGATAATACAGTAACTTGTCCGTCAGTTTCTGCCACAGAGCACCACTGAAGATATTTGGACAGACATAGAAGTAGTCTGGCAGGACATTCCCTGAAGAAAGAATTACTTCTCCAAGAAGTAATTCAAACACTTCTTTCAGTCAATGCAATGCTATATAGAAATCATTATTATTGCTCAAGCTAACTTCATGAGGTATTGAATTCTGTGTCTAAAACATCTTGTACAAGCTCTATAAATCTAATCATTTATCTCTTCTAATATAATGTATGACAAATTTCATGAATAGATTAGGTCTTTCATGGTGTTCTAATTTTCATAAACAGGAGTATATTTATATCTAGTGAGATGCTAATATTTAACAATGGAGCTCTGGAATTTTCTGTTATGCCACTGATCCTAGATTACATTGCAAAATCTTTCAATATTTTATCTTCAAATCTTGATGACAATGTCAAATTAATTGAGAGTAAACTAAAGATTTTTGACAAAAATGTAATTTTTAAAATGATTGCAAATAACAGAATTTTTTTATTATTAAAATTTAATCAAAGTACAAAAATCAGAAGAACCAATTCAGAAAGCTGTGGAATGAGAAATTTGGTCTTATTGGAAATGTATTCAAAATTAATATTTTTTTTTAAGCAAATGATAAAAGAAAGCATTTTAGACAACAAATCAATTATAAATGTTCAATAAACAAAAATATAAATATTTTATTAATATATTCAACTAGCAAAATTTTTCAAAATTATTACTTTAATCTGCAAATTAATAAATTTAGGATATTTTATTCAAAAATGAAAAAAATAAATGCCAAATTTATTTTTTGCATTAGTGCAAAATATTTTTATATATAAAAATTCAACAAAAAAATAATTTTTAACATAATTCTTATTTTTGAAGAAAGAAAATACTAAAAATAACTTAGGAATTTATTTTACAGAATTTGTGAAATTTTTTTACAATTGTTACATACAAACTGAATGACATTTATTTAAATGGAATAAGAAAAATTTAAATACTATTTTTAAACAATATACCATATTATGCAAGTTCAAGTTTTAATCTATAAATTAATAATTTGTATTCTTTGCAAAGATTTGAAATGAAGTAAACTTACTACTATAATTGTAATAAATTTTTATTTCAAAAGTGATTGATTTTAATACAAAACAACATGATAAGTATTAATAAGTGTAAAAATAACACTATATTAATATTTTTAAAATTTTCTGTCAATAATATCAATTTTAAATGTTTTTTTTTAGTACCGGTAAATTTTGTATGAAAATCATAAAATTATAATGACTGCCAAACAAAAAATTTTCAGTTATATTAATAGAATTTTAATATAAATGTTACAATTTAATAATAATTTAGTAATCCTTACTAAGGAACAAAAAATATCAATCTAAGATTCCTTAAGATTTAATATTTAAAATGATTATGGCACTACATTACAGATAGAAAAACTATATATACATATATATAATTATAGCATGGAAAAACAATTATATTAGATTTCTGTAAGGGCAAACATGAATACTTTATCCTATAGTTGTTTGACTTTCTGAATAAACTTAAAAAATATATATGATAAATATGTGTTGCAATTACTTTAAATAGTGTACTAGGAATCTTGTAAAGAGTTTCACTATATTTTATATACTGTATAGACTTACTAAATAATCATAAAAACTTTTGTTTCAAATTCTATAAATATAATTGAATCTATTCTCCTATTTGATATCTTTACAGCACCTGAAGCAGGAGTATTATTGTAGGATTATAAATTATGCTCAAATTATATATTAAACACTTTTTATTCAGTTAATCTGAAGCACTTTCAGCATAATCATAGCTCTCTTCAGCGATACATTCCTTAATTGGATACAGAAAATCGAACATGTTCGATGTTATGTATCCAGTTTTAAAGAATATACAGCTTAAGAGGACTATGATTATGCCAAAAGTGCTTTGGATTAACTGAATAAAAAGTGCTTAATAAATAGGTTGAGCGTAATTTATAATCCTATAATAATACTCCTGCTTCAAGTGCTATAAAGATATCGAATTGAGAAAAGCAGTGTACTTGAATCTTATGGTATAATGGATAATGCTGGGCCATCTATTATCCTAGTTATAAATACATACACAGTGTAAAAATATCAAGAGTTTATCATTATGTATCACCTTCAAGAAAGGTATTCATTTCTTTGGCATTGTTATTTTCAGGAACAGAGTTCATTTCTTCAATATTTTTAAAAATACATAAATCAGCTTGCAAAATCTGAGATGCAGAATTTTCAGCAGCAGATAAATTACTATTTACACTTTCTAAAGAAGAATTATCCATAAATGAAGTAATAGCAGGTGGTAAATGAATTTTTTCTTTGATATTGTCAATTTCTGATTTTTGTTCAAAATCTACTTTTGATTTTACAACATGAATTGAAGGAAGTACAATACCACATGTGCATTGACTTCCACTAACAAAATCATAAGATCCAATACGATTATTGCATGTGGGACACAACAATTTTCCTTTAATCCAATTTCCCTGAAAATAAAAATATATAATTTTGTAATTTTTAAATTAAAGTTTATAAAATCTAATATATAAAATTTTTTAAAAAATTAAAAAATTCACAAAAAATATTTTCAATATATATTTGAATCTAATTTCATTAAAATTGTATTTAAATTTAAATTTGAAATAATAAATTGTATTTATAGGTTTAGCCATCAGAAGATTAAAGGATAAGTAAGACAAATATAAGACAATAAGAGAAAATAATGAGAAATGTTATAAAAAAGTGTAGTAAAGCATTAGAGGAAAAGGCAAAGAACCTTTTGTTGACTTTTACAATGTGCAGATAGACAAATATGAGTTCACTGTCCAGCCACAAATGAATTAGAATGAATACAAATCAATTCATTTTGATCTCAATTCTCTTAATATTAATAATGCAACATTATAAGCAATTACAACAATACCTTGCATAGTCCAGTTAATTGGTTCCTCTTTCTTACTGGACTAATTGAAACCAGACTATTCAAGGTACGTAATCTATGGGAAAAATTATAATTGGTTCCAAGAAATTTTCGATTTGCTCCATAATATATATTTTAAATACAAATTCTTACATTAATAATTATTTCTTTATGTATCAAACATTAAAATCTTTTATAAAGATTTATAATAGACAAAAGGGGGCAGAAAGTGGGTCCGAACTCATAAAGACTATTGAATAGATAAAGAGGGCTCGCCCAGCGGGTGAACGCATTCGCTTTCTCCAAGTTGGCCACTCGGCGCCATTCCAAATGCAAAGTGGTGCTTTGTGTAAAGACATATTCCCACTTCAGCTAAACCATGCGGATTGATGAGTCGCAAATGCCGATATGCCCAGTATTCATTCCCATTCAATGATTCAATTAAGCATTTGTGGTAAACAATGGACAAAACTGCACTTGAGAGGCAAGCACTATAACATTGTTCAGATAAATTTGGCAACACTGTAGCAGCCACCTGCTTGTCTCAGCTCCTCAAATAGTGGCTATTCGAGTCATATGTATAACAAATATACTTACATTTCATATTTATTCTAAAAAAATAAATAAAAAATTTTTTATTAACAATTACAATCTGGACTATAGTGAAGCCCAGACTATGCGAGGTATTTCTGTATATCATATATCAGTATGGCTAGCATTCCTTGTGAAATATTTAAATGAAATTAATATATATATAACATGTATAGAAATAATAAGTATATTACTCTGTAAAAGTTGTAAGAGTATTAATTAATTATATAATGAATATTCTGTTGTAAGAATAATATAGGTAAAAGTAACAATTACAATATAACAGCACAAGTTCAAGCAAAAGACAGATATATTTATTTCTTAAAGATCTTTCAGCTTAAGAAAGCCATCCTCAGTAGTAACAAGTAAAAAAATTACAAATAGAACAAGTGTTAATTTGAATACAAGAATGTTTACAATAGAATAAAATACAGCGGTTAAAGAACAAATATATAAAAAATTTCTAAAATGTATACATAAAAAGAACAAATAAAATAAAAGTTAAACTAAATAAAAATAAAAAATTTAATATATTATATTTATAAAGCATTCCATAAGGGTGGAATTCCCTCAGGAGGGTTATCATTAATTACATAGCATTTATTACGATGTTGTTTTATACAAAGGACCTCTGTTAGTCTAATTTCAGATATATTATTAATGGGTTGTATGATTTCAGCTCTATCCCAATAGATATGTATGTTATATTCATAAAATTTATTCCAAATGGTCTCCCAACCCTTTTAATTATAAATTAATGGCTTTCCGATTTTTATTAAAAAGAATGATAACTCACTTAGTCATGTGCAATATAAGGACAATGAGCTTCAATGGATAGTGCACCAAGCCATCAAACATGGTTATACCCCATCATTTATTCATGGTATTTATAATTCTTTAACTAATACACCTAATGCTTCCCATGGTCTACGAGATGGATACACCCAACAAGATAATAGAACCTATTTACACTCTGTACTGTTCACAAATGCCATCCAACTTTTAAATTATAAAATATTTATTTTATAATTTATTTCAAATATTAAATTCTATTTGAAATATTTCTCAATAGATGGTATTGAGTCTATTAAAAGGTAGAAATAAATTATTCTCCCTAAAGGAGAATAATTTAATTCTACCTTTTAATAGACTCAATACCATCTATAATAATTTAAAGAATGTTAAACCTCCTATACCAACTAACAAAAGGACCAGCATATATAAAATACCAATATATAATAAAGACCTAAGTAGATATGAAGTATACATTGGTAGTACAATCTGCTCAATGGAGATTAAAATTAATAAGCACAAATATGATATTAGAAATGCAAATCTTAATACTGCTCTTGCAAAGGCATTTTTATGAATATAGCATACATACCTGTTAGGATAGAGCTGAAATTATACAACCCATTAATAATATGTCTGAAATTAGACTAACAGAAGCCCTTTGTATAAAACATCGTAATAAATGCTATGTAATTAATGATAATCCTCCCGAGGCAATTCCACCCTTATGGAATGCTTTATAAATATAATATATTATCTTTTTTGTTTTTATTTAGTTTAACTTTTATTTTATTTGTTCTTTTTATGTATACATTTTAAAAATTTTTTATATATTGGTTCTTTAACCACTGTATTTTATTCTATTGTAAACGTTCTTGTATTCAAATTAACACTTGTTCTATTTGTAATTCTTTTATTTGTTACTACTGAAGATGGCTTTCTTAAGCTGAAAGATCTTTAGGAAATAAATATATCTGTCTTTCGCTTGAACTTGTGCTGTTATATTGTAATTGTTCTATAAGAAGCGAAAAGTATTTTGAACTTTATTTGAAGTAAATAGGTAAAAGTCATATTACTTCTTGTTTTAATAATTAATGTCATCTAGTGAATTTAATATTATAGAATAAAAAGAAAAATTGAAACCATATGAATCTATAAAAAGAACTGAATGAGAGAAAGGATGATATAAGAACATGTCCTCCTAAGGGTAGGGTCAGAATTCATATATGATAGTATTAGTCCAAAAATTTTAATCTTTCTAACTGCTACTTAATATGATAATCCTTTAAACACAACTGTAAAAAGGAAACTAAGAGGAACCGTCTCTCCGAAAAAGTCCTCAGGCCGTCCACGGAGCACATCTAGCAATGAAGATCACAAAAAACTCCCCAGGTCGTCTACGGAGCACATCTAGCAATGAAGATCAGCAATTATGCTCCATGAGTGAAAGAAATCCATTTTTATCAGCTAAAGTTATAAGAAAAGAAATGGATCAAGCTATATCTGTTCAAACTGTCAGGAGTCGGTAAGTAAAATATTAAATATATATATATATATG
>AYEL01080239.1:0-23993 GCA_000484575.1 Olivierus martensii
TTTTACGATGTAGTTCCATTAACCTTGTTAACTGAGGATGGTAGCAAAGTTACCGAAAACGTTTTTAAGCTTGTAACCTTAATAAAATAGTAAACGAAATATAACTGCAGAAGTGCTTGTGTTTAAAGGATTATGATAGTATTAAAAAAAAATTGCATCAGATAATTTTTCATGTTGTTTTCTCAAAAGTTGAGCCACTCAAACTGCTTAAATGTAACATTAGAAAAAATCAGTCACAAGCACTAAAGCAGTTTTTAATTAATAATAATTCCCCTATAACATTTTTGGTCAGTATCTGACCATCTTTAGTACCATACATAGAAATAGTCTTATAATATAGCAAGAACAAATTTAAAATATAACAGTTCTGAAAACATAAAATTACATTTGAACATTATTTAAAATAACTTCAAGCCACATGTTTGAGTTACCAAAGTCACTTTACTAAAGTTTACCTGAATAGGAACTATAGTACTAGCTTAAAAAATTATTAATTTAAAATCAAAACACAATACATGTGCTCTTCTAGTTACAAACATAAGTTTTGTTCTTAACTTCGGTTATTTGTAACTCAGATACTGTTATTTGGATCCAAAAACTACTGAAAAAACTTTATATAATCTGTTTTGTAATATATTTCACAATTATACCAATTAGAAATTTCTTATTTCATAGATTTTAACAAAATGTTCTAATTATAAAACAAGAATTATTTTGCATAATTGCAGCCATCTTGAAATAATGTGTAATAGGATAACTAACTGTGCAATTTTTACATAATATTGATTGCTAGAACATTCTGTTATCATATTGTTTAAAATTATCAAGACTTTTTGAAATTTCATATTCGTAAGTATGTAACTAGTCTTGTTACTAGAGGAGCATATGTACATAATTAAAATTAGAAACTAAATTTAAAAATATAGTCTCTAGAGCATTCTTTAGGTTTATGTCTTCATTCATTGAGAGGAATTTGCCTAATGTGTGAAATTTTACAGTCGATAAATGCATAGCTTTTCTGTATGGTGAATATCATGGCAAACAAAAACACAAACGTAAAGAATACTCTAGAGACAGTTTATATTTTTAAGTTTAATTTATAATTTGGATTTTTATGTATTGCTTTGATTTTAAATTGCAGTACACTCCCGAGTATCCGGTTCGCGACTATCCGGCCTAGTTTTCTTTTATCGTAATTAAATGAGAAAGGCAAGGCGTTCATTGGCAACATTGCAAAGCATTGGAAGTGGGTGTCTGCTACAATCCTCCTACGTGTCATGTGCAAAATACAAATTGTGACAGGAAAAGAGCAGCGTTCTGCTCGTTGTTCATTGTGTGAGGCCCGCAGGCCCGATGACGATGTTGACAGGCGTTGGCCTAAAGAGAGGTGAGCGACACTCATAAGGACAGGTAATGAGAGTCGGCAGATAGAACAGAGATGACATTTAACAAAAACAACTTCCTTTATTAGAGAGAGATCCTTAACATTTTTCTCTTAACCAAAGAGAAGTACCTGAACAAATACAATAGAACTCCGGCCTATCCGGCTTTTTTGTTATCTGGCCTGCCCTTCCACCACATTAGGCTGGCTACTCGGGAGTATACTATACTGTAATAATTTTTAAGCTAGCATTAAATAATTCCTGTTCATGTAAATCTTGATAAGATAACCTTAGTAATTCAAGCAAGTGGCTTGAAATTATTTTAAATAATGTTCAAATGTAGTTATATGTTCTTGGATCTGTTATATTTGAAAATTTGTTCTTGCTATGTCATAAGCCTATTTCTATATATGATATTAATCTTCTCCAGCCCAAATTATTTTTAACTGATGAAAAAAATTCTTTTGTTAATTTAACATAGCCTTCAAATGAATTCAAATAAAATAAAAACTGAGAGTTGAGTGCATAAAACACCATCTATAAAACTCTAGCAAAACTGTCTTTATATTCACAAACCAAATTTGTGATTTTTGATTTGTGATTTTTTTAACTTTTTGAAACTTTACAAGGAATGTTGCCATATGGTAACATTGGGCTGGAAAGGATTAAGGATGATCAGATACTGATCAAAAACATTATAGTGGAATTGTTATTAAAAACTTCTTTAGTGTTTATGACTGATTTTTTCTAATGTTATTTACCCTTCAATAGAATGAATAGCAGTAGTAAATAATAAATATGTATCAAATATATAGTATTATAAATTATTATAATGTTTCATTATTTGATATAATTAAATAATAATAAAATTACAATATTTGCATACTAACAATAATAATTAAGGAAATGGGTAGACTTGTTTATTATCTTCACAACAAGTTGTTGCAATACTAGTTATATTAACAAGACATCATTTGTGAAAATTTAATCATTGTAGACTCCAACTTCAAAATACAATACTATTACATATGACATAAGTTTGTTTTATTTACAGCCATCTTTAGATGATGAAATCATCAATGATACATTACATCACCCAAGAAAGTTTCTTGCAACAGAATGATATAATATGAGTAACTGATAATGAATACAGGAATCCCTTTGATTAGTGCAGGTTTGAATAATGCGATTTTGATTAGTGCGCAAAAAAATTTGAGACTATCCCTTAATATACAGTATGTGGTGCCAAATTTGATTAGTGTGCTTCAACAAGTGTGTGTGTGTGTGTGTGTGTGTGTGTGTGTGTGTGTGTGTGTGTGTGTGTGTAAGTATATTTATAAAAATTTTTTAGTTATTTTTTTTTTTATATATTAAAAAAATAAAATTATTTTTTTTTTTTTTTAATTCTATTAATATTACAACTTTCATCATCTAATTATTATATTTTAAATTCATTTGTAATTTTATTTATTAATAAATTTAGCGTGAATGGAACCTACCTAATAAGAGACATTACAATATTATATAGCCAGCCTTTCCTTCAGTTCCTTTCCAAGTACTCAATGTCTACAGATGTGCAATTATTTTTTACAGAATTTATGCAATTTTGTAAAAAAATATTTTTTTTATGAAAAATAAATTTTAATTCTTGCTATAAATTTTTAAATACCTATACACATTCCTCAATGATTTAAAGTACAAATGCAATATAGATTTTTTTTTGAGAGAGGAAAAACATACATGTTTATAATTTTGATATTTTCCAGGATTCATTATAATCATTCCCATTAGTTCTTTAGTTTGATTGATGTGGTTTTGATATATGTGGTGTATTGCGAGGATTTATTAACTGCATTAATCAAGGGATTCCTGTAATGTCCTTTTTTAAGCTGTATATTCTGATATACAGGGTGCCCATGTTTCTATGACTCAAAAACTATCGGGTATATATTTTTCTCAAAAACTATCGGGTATATATGAAAACTATAAAACCCATATATTGTTACATTTTTCTTCCAAATTACAATCCATCATTAAGATTTTTTTCTGCACATCCTCTTGCGCAGCACATGTTTCAACTTTGTTTTCTCGAAAGGAAGTATATTATTTTTCTAACAGAATCTGATTATGCCAATTTTTTGAGAAATTTTCGTGGTAGATTTATTTTCCTACGATCAATATTTTCGGAGATATTTAAGAATAAAGGAACCATTCAGAAAGGCATAATTTGATATTTAATCTATGATATTGCCAGTTCTAATGTTTTTGTAAATTTTTCCATCTCTCTCAGAATATTATTTTTAACATCCTCTTCTTTAGATTAATTTCTTCTTAATAATTATTCAAAATGTGATTAAATTTATACAGTATGTCCTATAAAAGTAAAATTATAGGACATGCTGTAAGTCATAACATGTTCACATCTTTTTCGATCTTTCAGAACAACCCTGAGAAAAACTTTTAATTTTTTGCATAGCTTTTCAATTTGTGATTATTAAGCAGTGGTGCATTCAAGTGCACATCATAATACTAACATCAAATATTTTAAAAAACTGAAAATATTACATTCTCTCTTGGCACTAACATTTACAAAGTGAAATTTACAGTCCTCAACATGAAAAATTTCAACAGTAAGTTATAACAATTTCTTTAGGAATGATTTAAAGTTGAGATCTATGATTTTTATTAAAAATTTGTGATAGTATTATATACATAACTACAGTTAACTATAAACAATCTATGATATGGTTTCACCAATGATCTAAATACAATCAAGCCCCGATTAGACGCCACCATCTGTTTGGAGAAAATTTTGGAGGTTAATTGAGGTTGGCAGTTTATCGAAAACACATGTGGTATAGAAAGGAAAATGAACTCCAAATTTATTAAATTTAATAAAATACAGAACATTTATATTTAGCATCCAAACTTAACATTTCTAAAAAACTGTATATTTTACTGTATAGTATATGCTCTGTGAGTATATGTACAAGTACTATATAGAAAACAGTGAGAAAGTTTTTGGAATGCAAATGGACATAACGGACTTCATCTACAGCAACATATGGCTGGCACATTTCAAATAACAGAGGAGTCTTTCACTAGCATTGCTTCATGGTGAAATATTAATAAGACTTCACATCACATAACTAGTTGTTATGAAAACGATCTTGTTCTTACAATCTTAAATATTCTACAACCTAGGTATTTACCAGGCTTAAAGAGACACATGAATAACCATAACTCCATCTCTCCCACCCACTTGTTACAAATGAATCCAAAGAGCTTTTAATATATACAGTACTGATGAACTTCGGGATGTGAATAACCTTACATGTCCCTGGTGGATTAACGAGGACAAATACAATACCAAAAGGAATATTTGTTTAGATGTTTCTCTTGGTGGATGGCATCTTATCAGGATTTGTCTATTCCATTAACATTGGGTAGATCCATTCTGCCAAATTTCTTGGCAGTCAGCGAGGGTGGTGGCTTAATAAGGGGCATCTTATCAGGATTTGACTGTATATTGATAGACTGCTCAATATTAGCAACAAGTGAAACCATCCCACTACATTGATTTACATTGATTCAGCAATGTCATAAAAATGACGATGTAGCAAATTGACTTTGTTTTGGTGGCCAGATGTATCCCATTTATGTTAATAAGTATGATGACCAGATCCGAATAATTAATAAAAAGGATGTAGTATGCCAATATGCATTATCCCTGGGATTACATAGTATAATAATGCATATTGGCATAGTATGCATAGTATAATAATGCATAATCTGCACAGGGATGGGCAGCCTTGGAAGGGCTTGTTTCACCCCTGTCACTTAGTATTCTTCTAGAATAGAAAATGGCATCTGTTGACAAAAAAAAGTCTTCCACCAGCACCCAAGTAGAGTTGAGCATGGTGTTGGATGGACTTCTTCACAGTCTTTAGAGTGTCAGTAGAAATCTCTGCACAAGCAGTAATGATGCTGTCTTGAAGATCCTCTACTGTTATTATGTACAGTTCAATACCATCATAGTTCATTATAGCAGTTAAAAAGAAGAAATAAGTTTTATTAAACGAAAATTAAAAACGTTTTCGGTATTTTTATCATACCCTCATCAGATTGTAACTGATGAGGGTATGATAAAAATAATGTGCTATGATGGTATTGAACTGTACGTTATAAGGTAATAAGCAGTTTTTGAATTGGTTAATTTACTGTTATTATGCAAGAATGAGAGTTGTTGTGGCCTCATCAGTTTCTGTTTGTAGGAGACCTGATTTTGGATATTTCAAGAAATTGATGTATGATAGATCTAAGTGTTCCTGCTGAGGGATGTCTTTCCTGATAAAGTTGAGCTGCAGTAGCATCAAAGCATATGACCATGGCAATCATTTCATTAAATGTGTACTCAGCCATTGTTTTGTACAGTCTAGTCCATAAAGTTTTGCCTACTCCTCGTAGGAGCTGTGCTTGCCGGAAGTTGATCGGTTGCACAATCAGGTACTTGTAGTGAGAATCAAGTTAAATCAGAATGGACCTGTCTCTTCTGAATGAAAATAGGGTGGCAAGTATATGCATGGGATGTGCTCGTCACATGCTTTCTCCTGAGAAGAACAAGCGATAGCGGCTCACAGCAGCATCATTAAAGCCTCAATCTACTGTCCCGAATAGATGAGTTCGATTCCGATCTAGAAAAATATTTTTTTTTGTTCTTTATCGCATTTTCAATTTCATTTAAAATTTAAACATTGCATATAAAGAACACCACAGATTAAAATGTTTTTCAGACAAATGTGCAATTTGATCTGTTCATTTCAGAAAAAGAAAACTTTTCGTGTTAATTATCCTGTCATCCTATGCTATATTTTAGTTTTTAATAAAATATACAAGAATGTGTATCACCGTTATTTTTACCAAATTTCTTTTGGTAAAATCGTTTAATATTCTGTACTATTGATATGCTTAAAACAGTTTCGGAAAATACAGAAAAATATGAAAACTTTCCTTAAAAATTACCATTTTGGCTATCCATATTTTTGTATATTTAGCTTTACTGTCTCATATTAGTCACTTTTCTCTTACCTTTATCCAATTAGCTCCTCCCGTTTAGAGACACTTTGTTCTAGTTTTTGATTTAATGTTTCCTTTTAATCATTCCCCACCTTCTTCTTAGAATCGTTATTCGAATTATTAAAGTCGCAGGGATAAATATATAATAATAAGGTAACTGTGGGGCAAACGGATACGCTAGTGATATTTTTTAGAATATTTCGAATATACTTTGTTAAAACAAATAATAATATTTATTATTATATTCGGTAAGGTCAAAGCTATCGAAGCACTTAACATTTACTTTCCTCAGTAGCACTAAAATTACCTGTTTTAATATCTTAAATATTGCTAATTTCCTTAAATGAAGTCCGTTTGTCCCACAGTTACCTTATATCAAATAAAATTCATGATATTTGTTGTCTTAGATTAATTGAAACAGAAACTCTTAAGTTTGACACTTTTCACTTCCTCTCTGTGTTGAACAATTAACTTTCTAATGCTATTGTCGATTGGTTTGGGCATAACTGTCGTTGGTTATTTATATATACACAAAAAAATTGAGACTCGTAATCCTTCGCACACTCAAAAGAAAGGCTATTAATTTTCACTTCTTGCTTAGCTGTTCACATCAAACGATAATTTATATCGAGCATGCGCAAACGTATGCTCGATTGAAATTATCGTCTGCTTCTTTGACTTATTTAAAAGAAATGATATCAATTTCCCTAAGGCACTTTTACCTGGCGAACTTTTAAGTTTAACTTTAAGGTAAGATTGTTTTAAATATACTTTAATTAGAATAATATAATCGATTTAATTCAATAGAACATTCGTTTCGTGATTGACGTTAAAAATATTAAAATGCTTCTTCCTGATTGGTGGAAGTGTGGAGCCTTAGGAATTTCCCCATTATATCATAGGCAGCAGTGCAGTAACTTATCTCTTGATTACGCATATAATTATATCAAAACTGTGCACCATTTGTGTTACATTAATAACAAAATAGATTAGTTTATTATTAATAACACAAAATTTCTCTACAGAACAGCCAGAAATTATTTTACTGTCAACATATTTGAGCACGTGACGTAAAACTTATCTACCTCCAACAATAAGGTAAAACCTTAATGGAATCGTCCCACACTAAGCGTGTTTGAATAGACGCCTGGAAAAAGTAATTGCATTGGATTGAAGTAGTGTAAGGAAGCCAAACAACTTTGACCTGCAGGCAAAACTTTATGGACCAGACTGTACATGTATATTGAATTGAGCATGTGTATATATAGATCTTTATGCTAACTGAACAGGAAGATGACGCTGTTGTGGAAACCTCCAGAAATTTCCAGAACCAGAAACAGATGTGGAAGGACATGTGATAATTTGCATGTAGAAATGTTTTGTTTCATTTTTGGATGAAGTATTCATGACTTTGGTGGAGTTTTTCTAGAGTGTTCAGAACTGAATTTCAATGAATGTCATATTATTCTAATACTTGGAAGTTGGCTTATAGATGAATTTAAAATTTTTATTGATTTTCAAACTCTGTAGTAGTAGGATTGGCTTATACATAAGTACTGTATATATGATAAATAACTTATATAAGGCATAAAAGATTAAAACAACAAATAATTACAGATTTAAAAAAATATATAAATTTAACTTACAAATTACTGTTAGAAAAATATACTATTATGCTAAATACTGATGCATCTATATTTTGTATCATTCATACTGAACTTTTACTATATAAGAAAGTAATTTATTTTTCATTTATGAAGAATTAGAAAGGCACAATATAGTTTCTCAGAAAAAAATTAGATAAACTCTTGTGGAAAAATATAAAAATTGAAAATTTCTATATAAATTATAATTATGTTTCTAGTATCTTTAAAAAATTGAACTTTTGATAATATAAAGCAGATAATTCATTAATTATTATTTCTTACAAAAATATCTGGTAAAATAAATATAAATATATATACAGTATTTTAAAGATATTGTTTATTTTCGCGAATCGTCGTGAGGTCACACATCGTTATGTTATCGTGACGACATAAATTACACGTTAAGTTTCAATTACTGCATGTTGGGACTGTGACGTCATAGTATTAAGCAATCAGATGAGTCATATGTTAAATAAAACCAAACCCAACGTTTCTGGTATATCTCGCTACACAGGAAAGTGTTACAGTAGATATAGACTTCACTATGACTTCATCATAGCGGTTACGTGAATCGTCGTGACGTCACACATCGTTATGTTATCGTGACGGCATAAATTACACGTTATACTGTACCACTGCCTTCTATATTAATACTGCCTGCCCAATCGAGAAAAACCTTGAAAATTGAAGTTGTACATTGTTAAGTTTCAGTTACTGCATGTTGGGACTGTGACGTCATAGTATTAAGCAATCAGATGAGTCATATGTTACCCCTAAACAAGGAACACTTAACGACATCTATTTGCAATAATATAAATTAAAGTTTTGATAAAAGTGAAATTCTATTCTATAGGATTAAACAATTTGATGAAATTTCTGAATGCGGCATTGAGGTATAACAGAATATCACTATTGAATTTCATGAAGATCTACTAATTAGTTCAAAAGTTATTAGCAGGAGATATACATACAGTCAGAAAACGTAAGCCTGATTTTATGCCATCATCATTTTCATAAGAAAGTAGGCTAAAAATTCAAAATGGTTTAATATCATTGATACAGGAAGTAACTTATTGAATTCAATGTAGACGAAACAAATAAGAAAACAAATATTTTTTAATAAATTAATAATTATTTTCTATTATAACTTAATTTAATACATCATATTAATAATTTTTATTTAATTGTAATAAACATAGGTAAATTGTAAATATATTTAATTAATACAAATTTAATTAAATAAAAAATAGTTAATATTTGCGTTATAGATATGGCAGCTTGTTGATAAAAATTGTTCATTTTATGTTATGGAACAGGGCCGCCGAAAAAAATTCTCGGGCCCGTGACAAGTTTGGGGTCCGGGCCCACTTAAAATTTCCATTGCTTTGGTTTAATAAAAGCAGTCGTATAAAACATTAAACATTTATTTTAAAAAGTGTACAATAAAGTCAGAATTCCATACATTACAAACTCTAAAGTCGGCCGGATGGTCGCGTAGTAATGCTGTGGCTTATCATCCTGGAGGACCAAGGTTCAAATCCGGGTCCCACACCTCCAGTTTTTCAGGAGGGGTCCGTGCCCGGCTTGTTGACCCCATCATGGGTGTTGGCCAACGTGTGATGGGTTCTACAAGTGGCTGCCGCCAGATACAAAATATCCCATGAGGATATGGCTGCTTAACCAAACTAACCTAAATTAACAAACTGTACAAAATATAAACATTAAATAAAAAGAGAATTTTTACATTTTTTATTGCATCATCTATCTCATCCATTTCCTCATTTTACGGTTAACGAAATCTTTAATCACCTCGTCATAATCAATTATCATTGCCCAAACTAACCTAACTTAACAAACTGTACAAAATATAAACATTAAACAAAAAGAGAATTTTTACATTTTTATTGCATCATCTGTCTCATCTATTTCCTCATTTTACGGTTAACGAAATCTTTAATCACCTCGTCATAATCAATTTTCATTGCCAGATCATGTTTTATTGATAGCAAAACAGCCCTGTTTAATATTTCCTGGAGCATTGATGAGCTACTGAAGTTCTTTATTGTTAAAAGTTTACTAAACGGTCTTTCACCTTCGACAACTGTTATTAGTATTGTGCATTAAAACTTGATTGAAGTACATATTTCGGGAAAAACACCGTGAAGTTGAAATTTATAAATGGTATTTAATAAATCTAATTATAGTATAACATCTTTAAACGTGACGTTATAAATCTTTTTTATGCGATAGATTTCATCTTACAAAACCATCGAAAATCCCGCTAACTTTATTTGAAATATTAGATATCGCCATACCTACATCTTATAGCGATTCCCGTCATTATAATCAATGTATTTTTATAATTAATATATTCAGAGATGATGTTAAGACTTTCGAATATTTATTTATTAAATTATTGCACGAGTCAGAAATTTCTTAGTTTTATTTTTTAGCGCACAGCCTACACCAGGTGTGGACAATTATTTTCTGCCGAGGGCCGGATAAAAAGTCGTCAGAGTTAAGCGGGCCGTATAAAAATTGAAATGTACCTAAGTGCGAATTTAACTTCGTGGCGCCATTATGTAATTATGTAATGAAATTATTGATGATAACATTAGTTAATCTATTAATAATTAATAAAACTACTTTGGCATATAATGACTACTCACGTTCAAGCAAGATTGATTCTTGCAGAAATATTCCTCTCACCATCACTAGGGACAATAATAATGATTGCACCAATTTATCTGCACACGTTCTTGTCAATCTCAATAACGTGCATTGTGATACACAAAGAATGTATTAGTGTATTAATATTATTTATAAAATATACCTTTCTTGTGTTATTTTCTTAGTTTTTGTTTATATGCAAAGAGTTCAAAAGCATCCGTAGAAACTATTTTTTTCATTAGAAACATTAGAAAATAATTCGTCCTACGAATTAATAAATTCAGTTAATTTTCTTTGAAAACATTACTATTTTATCAAACTGATTGATTACTAACAACCTATTACATCAGAATGTTACAAAATATTAGGTACCTACGTAATTAATTTTGTAAAAACAAATTTACAATTTAATGTGAATGGTGAAATTTACTATGTACTATACATGGTTAATTATATCATCAAAATTTGGAGTAACTTGGTAGTGCACGTGTACACTAGCGAGAGTATCCACTATTTTATACTAAAGAGTATCCATTATTTTACTTTTTCTCTTCGAGTAGAATTTTACAAATGTGGGCCTTGAAACTGTAATGTGTTCCAGTTTATGCGGCGGGCCGTATAAGATAGCTTCGCGGGCCGCCTTTTGCCCACCCCTGGACTACACTATACAGTTGCACATTTTATAAACAATCAGAAAATCTTCATCTATCAAATACTGTTTTATATAAAATAGTTTGTTTTGGCACGACTTTTTGGGTGGTAGACAGTGCGCTCTGTCGGAGGGCTGCGAATAATCACACGTTATGGGACACATTGGGCCCTTTTCGATGCCGGATCCGTGACAAAAGTCTCGGATGTCACCCCCTCTCGGCGGCCCTGCTAGAGAACGTTTAACATTATATTGAAAGAATCTTCTCTCTTAAGCTTCCTCTTACTTATTTATAGAACCCGTGACAAAAGTCTCGGATGTCACCCCCCTCTCGGCGGCCCTGCTAGGGAACGTTTAACATTATATTGAAAGAATCTTCTCTCTTAAGCTTCCTCTTAGTTATTTATATTTGAAGCAATCGTTTGTCTTTATTTACTTAAAAAATTACTCATGTATTAAAAGTACTCAGATCACTGTATATATACTGTATGTTCTATAGAGTTATATGTTTATATAACAGATAGTCTATATATAGCAGATGACTGATAGAATTTATATATATATATATATATATTCTATATTTAACAGATAACAAGCTAACAGATCCGAAATATTCTATAATTCATAATTTGTCGAAATTGGTTCAGCAATATGATCTGTAGAAGACTTCATGATGAAAAAGACGTCCTATTATTTTTATTTTGCTCTATTGACTGCATTTTTCAGAAAACCATAAGTAACATTTACAATATAGATTTTTCGAATAATGTGACCTATAGAGACATTTCTAGAAAGAATTTTTTCCTTTTAATTTAGATCAATTGGGCCGAAATATTCAGGTTTTAATTGAGCTTGTCTTTGCCTATATTCCAAATTTTGTCAAAAGCGGTTAAACAATACTATATGTAAAGATGTTGATGGAAAACAGACCCTCCTTTCCTCCTTTTATTTCGACCCTATTTATTGAAATCTTCAGAGGACCTCAAATAATCTAAGAAATAGCTATATTTCAAATTTCATCGATATGGGTTGAACAATACGACATATAGAGATATTTGTGAAGAAGGAAAAAGAGAAGCTTTAAATTTAACAGTGTCCTATTGAATACTCTTCTCGAATATCATTACCAGATTAATAATATTTTATTTAGTACGAGTTGAAATTTGGCCGTATAAAATACTAATAATAATATAGTACTTGTGCTAATCTTTCATAAACAAATATTTTTAACAAATTTGGACTAAACTAAAAAAATTAAGAGAGGGGACGTTTTCTTAAAAATTTAGTACGAGTTGAAATTTGGCCGTATAAAATACTGTAATAATAATATAGTACTTGTGCTAATCTTTCATAAACGAATATTTTTAACAAATTTGGACTAAACTAAAAAAATTAAGAGAGGGGACGTTTTCTTAAAAGAAACTTTTCCCAATTATCAGTTTAGTTCAACTTCGTTTAAAATATTTGCATGTGCATCATATTTGACAAGTTTGTTTCTTTTCTAGGAAAAAAATGTTCATTTATCGGTAGCTTTCCTGCAAATATTTGACTAACTGCAATGGCCGGAAATGCGTTACACCAGAGGCGTAGCGCATTTCCGGATAGGTTAAGGGAATTTTTATCTTTCAGGAAGGTTAAAGGAATTTGGGGACTGAAAGGTGAGGGCGCAAACAAAAATATTAAAAGTGAAAAGATGCTAACGATTTACAAACTATTGCAAAAGAAAAACATTAAAATTTTAAACTGGGGAGGCTCCAATTTTTTGGCTCTGCGTACCAAACGGTGAAGGTGCAAACGAAATAAATTAAAAGTGCAGAAGGTGCTAACCAAGTGCAAACGAGTGCAAAAGAAAAATTTAAAAATTCAAAAATGGGGTCAATTCACACCGGTAAATCTATCATTATGATTACATGTAGCTCAAATTCAAACGATTTTGAAACTATCTACATTCTTTTCAAAACATGGAATATGGAAAAATATAAGCAAAATATAAATTATTAATATACCGGTAAATCTATCATTATGATTACGTGTAGCTCAAATTCAAACGATTTTGAAACTACCTACATTCTTTTCAAAACATGGAATATGGAAAAATATAAGCAAAATATAAATTATTAATTAAGATATTTGATAAAATTTAAATTTGATTATTTGACTAATATTATTTCTATACAGTAAATGTACGATTTATGCAGTTTTAGAAATAAGTGGATTTATTATTCTTTTTATTTTTGTAAAATTTCTATACAATTAGAATGAAAAATTTATCAAACAGTTTAATTTTTTACAATAATATCGGTTATGGCAATTAAACTGTCTTATCTATGCTTAAAGTACGTTCATAAATTTTATTTGGCCATTTCGTTTGCTAATGCAGATATTCGTGTGTATCGAATTTAATCATTGTTGAACTTACTCGGTTGTCGATTTTCGCAGACATTTTTTGGATGAATTAACCGCGTAACAGGGGGATTATAGTAGATCCCCGACTTATGCGGTTAATTCCTAAACTATATTTTCCTAAAGCAAAGTAACAGCATCTAAATTGTAACAAAATATCCTAATTTTTCAATGCAATGGCTTGGCTTATTCATTTATATATTAAATGTTTTTGATTGGATAACATTTATTTTTTAGATTAAAACTGTTTTAAATGCATCTCTCTATAAATTGAAAAAGATATTCAACGCCGTATCATTAAATATGCTATTTTTTAATTCTATTTAATTGAAAGTCTCAGGGAATATTAAATAATATACCTATAAAAAATAGCGACAGGGTGGGTGGAAAGTCACTATCTGATTTAAAACGGCTATAACTTTATTACTAATGAGTAAATTTATACATTTAAGAAATATTCTGTTCCCAAATCCATGAGAATCTTTATACCACACTAAAATTCCATGTAAGCGCCTATGTTATCACGGTATGTCATCAATTGTCTTGCGAATGAAATCTTGAGGAATATTGCCTAACGCAACCTCGTTATGTTCCTCTAACTCTTTCAGAGTACGTAGGTTTGTTCAGTAGACTTCGTTTTTGGCTCAACCTCACTGAAAAAAAAATGACTAGAGGTCATGCTTCTGACAGGCCATTTGTATGATCCGCATTGCCCCAAAAGGAAAGGGTTCTTCCGCCAGTCATGAAAAGAAATGGCGAAATGAAGTGGGACGCCGTCCTCTTAGAAAAGAACAGCGTTAGCATTATCCTATTGGGAGACTACTCACCACACATCTTGACGCAGCATGATTAAATACTGGTCACCGTTTATGTGTTTTGAAAGACGACGGGACACAGGTAATGCCTCACCATAGTTTCATATTTGATCGATATTGCATTTTTCCAAAGTCATTTCGCGGTCGTGGCCACGATCTGTCCAATAATGGCAATTGTGTTGTTTCAAGAAACCACCTCATCACTCTAAAGAATGTTAAGAAACAGATTAGGCCAGTCTTCGTGCCACAAAAGCATAATTTCTCCGAATTCGTTGCGTCTATTTTAGTCCTCCGTCAATAACTTCTAAAAGTAATGCGGTTTCCAGGGCCGAAATTTCAGATTTTTCTTCAACACTGTTCGCACCGTGTAAGTTTACCTTAGTTTTTGAAATCTTTCTGTTAAATTTTAACACTTTATTTTCATTAAATGAAACATATAAAATTTTGAAAATATTTTACTAATAACTTTGTTTTTAATCGAATGTTTAAAATCTGTTGCATATATCATGAAGCATTTCTAAATCTGATTCAGATCTTCAATTTAAAATTGTCGTATATTTTCATTCACTTAACTTTAGTGTAATCATTTCGGTTTTTTTTGCTAACCAGTCAGTTATGAAACTTTTTCATTAATTTACGAAAAGTTTTGGCTAAACAATTGTTATGACTGTATAGATATTTATAAAAGCAACTACTTTTCTTTGTGAGAAAAATGATTAAACTATAATATAATATTATACAAAATTCTTTTAGTCAAATAATGTACTATATTTGAAAAATTCTGCAAGTATTGATTATATTATTTTTTCATTGGCATTTTAAAAGCTAAAGAATCTCTTGAATAATAAGATAATTTTAAAAGCTTTTCTCTAATAAATGTTATATTTATCTTAATATTAATACAATCAGAATTGATCAGAATATTTTAATGGGTTGTTATAGTTTTATAATTTTTATTATGGAAATAAAAAGTAAAACAGTAAATTTTTGAAAGATATTTTTTTGATATGTTGTAAATAAACTCTTCAATGACCAAGTTCACAGGCACAATAAATTTTATTTTGATCCAAATGTAAGTATAAAGAAAGATAATTAGAATTTAATTATAGCATTACATTTTTACATAAAACCGAACTGTTAACAAATATTTTCTTTGAAGAACTAATGAAAAAAAAAAATATTCAGAAGTGTAAGTGTGTGAAGTATTTTTATATTTTAAAAATTGTGGACAAACTTATTATAATTTACGCTTCAAAATTCATGTAAACATCTCATTACCATCATTCAAAAAATAAAAAGTTTAAGCTTTTCTTGAACTTTCCATTCAGCAAACTTTATGTATTAGAAATATATTTACAAGTTAGTATAATTAAGAGAAATTTTGTAATTTTGTGTAATGCTGTTTATGAAAAGATGAAAGAACAATATTTTCTAGTTTTTCTCCTTAAGGTTGTTAAAGCAAAATAGTGTTAGCACTCAGCCATCATTTCAAGCGTTTGAGCATCTTACAAATATTTAATTGGATGCTTTCAAAAATGTTTTTCTAACAGATAAGTGGATGTTTATTAAATTTTTAACAAGAGAAAAATATGAGAACGAAAGTTAAAAATACATCAATACAGTATAACACATTCAGTATAATTAAGAGAAGTTTTGTAATTTTGAGTAATATTTATGAAAAGAAGGAGAAATAATATTTTCTAGTTTTTCTCTTTAAGAATGTAAAAAACAACTGTGCTAGAAAATTAAAAATTTCATTTCAAATGTTTGGGCATCTTACAAATATTTAATTGGATAATTACAAAAACATTTCACTATACTGTATCAGGTGAATGAATTTATAGAAAATTGAATTGTTTACTTCATCGATGTGTTTTAGTATTTATTTTAAGTTGAATCATCTAGAACAGGGGTGGGCAAAAGGCAGCCTGCGGGCCGGATCCGGCCCGCTGCATAAACTAGAACACTACAGTTTCAAGGTCCACATTTGTAAAATTCTACTCGAAAAGAAAAAAATAAATAATGGATAATCTGTAGTATAAAATAATGGATATTGTCGCTAGTTTACACGTACACTACCGAGTTACTCCAAATTTAGATGATACTGTAATTAACCATGAACATAGTAAATTTCATCGTTCACATTAAGTTGTAAATTTGTTTTTACAAAATAAATTATGTAGATACCTAAATATTTTGTAAAATTCTGTTGTAATAGATTGTTAGCAATCAATCAATTTGATAAAATACTTATGTTTTCAAAGAAAATTATCTGAATTTATTCACAGGAGGAATTATTTTCTAGTTTCTAATGAAAAAAAAAAAATAGTTTTAAGAATGATTTTGAACTCTTTGCATATAAACAAAAATTAAGAAAATAACACAAGAAAAATATATTTTAAAAATAATATTGATACATGAATATATCTATTGTGTAAGTATCACAAAAGTGGCTACACACGATAGCCAGATTGACAAGAACGTGTGCAGATAAATTGGCCGCAATCATTATGGCATATCCTGTGTGATGGTGAGAGGAATATGTTTGTGTAAGAATAAATCTTGCTTGAACTTGAATAGTTATTTTATCTCAAAGTAGATTCATTAATTATTAATAGATTAGCTAATGTTATCATAAATAATTTTATTACATAATTACATAATGGCGCCATAAGATTAAATTCGGCCGTAAGTACATTTCGATTTTTATACGGCCCGCTTCATCCTAAAGATTATTAATCCGACCCTCGGCAGAAAATAATTGCCCACCCCTGGTTTAGAATGTATCAAATTTGATTTAATTTTCGCCGTAAGTACATTTTGATTTTTATACGGCCCGCTTCATCCTAAAGATTATTAATCCGATCCTCGGCAGAAAATAATTGCCCACCCCTGGTTTAGAATGTATCAAATTTGATTTAATTTTATGTATTTATCAATGGCAATTTTACTTTGATGTCGTCAACAATTACAACTTGATTATGGCGATTAAAAAACTATTCAATATGTAAAAATAAAATAAAAAGCAATTTTTCATTATACTCTCCATAAAATGAAGACATTTATTTTTTATGATACATGAAATCAAGAATATACCGTACAATATCTGATATTTCCGAATACTGTACATTAAACATTTCCATATTAACTCCATCATACATCATACTTATTATAACACAATAAGACAGCTATTTATATAGTTTTGCTCTAAAGATGTTTAGAAATACTGTATTACAACAAAATATTTAATATTTTCTTTACTCAATAATTATAGATAAATAATTTCATTGTTTTTTTTAAATTTAAAATTTTACTGTATTCAAACAGTTGGATACATTTTTACATTCACCATAAAATTATTATAATTTTTTCTTTAAAGTATACTTCAATTGAATTAATATAATTCGTATTTGGAATTCAAACAGTTGCATACATTTTTACATTCATCATACAATTATTATAATTTTTTCTTTAAAGTATACTTCAATTGAATTAATATAATTCGTATTTGTAAAATTATATAAAGTATATTATATTTAAAAAAATAAAAATCTTTAAAAGTGTATAATTTTAAAATTTATTAATCCATTAAAAAAAATTCAAAATAAACGAGAATGTAATATTTGTGTAAAAGCATAAAATCTTTAATAAATATCACGAAATATTTTAAAAAATAATATATCGATTCTTAACAAAATATATTTAAAACTACATCTGTAAAACATGTAAATAACTATTAGATTTACTTTTATTTCCATTCACTGCGAAGAAGTCATAGTTTTATTTATAGAAAAGGTAAGAAATCCAATCGAAGACTTACCATCTCGAAACTTAACTCTTAAATTAACGAGTCTACGATCTCTGTAATTCAGTCTGTTCGAATTCTCCTTTGAGCATCTCCAAAAATGTCTCAAAAACACCTTACGAAATTTTTTTCCAAAAATACAATAAACGATGAAGTTAACGGAAGAATTGAAAGTCACCATAAAATCGGATATCTTTACCAGAAGTACTATATAGATTTTAAGATATTCTAAAATAGCAACAGTTAATGATAACGAGTGACAGAAGAAGAAGATGATCACTATACAAAATAACATCAATGCCAGTTTTATCTCTTTTCTCAGATTTTTGTTCATGTATTGGCGATTTTTATTTGCTCTTTTTACTACCAGCCAGATTTTCATATTGAGAACGATTAACATTCCAAATGGCACAATATAGATGAATATAATATTTAATCCAACGTAATAAATTCCATAATATATTACATTCAGGCGGAAATCGGTTGGTTGCACTTTTAAAATAGTGCTATTATAGGTATCATTCAAATGATATACTTCTACTGTAATTTCAAAAAATCTTGGTATGTTATAACTTATACTGAATAGCAGCATAAAAAGGTTACAGTATCTTGTCCGACTGCAAGTACAGATAGATCTTGCTTTAAGTGGATGACACACCGCTACGTATCTTTCAACTGTCACGATAACTGTGGTCCAAACGGAACCAGTTCGTGCCACGTGAGCTAGAGGATACAAAATAGGCACCATCTTCGGATATACGTATTCGTTATACTGTTGAAAATATTTTACCGACATTCCCACTTCGTGAAATCCGAAAACGAAAAGTGAAGTTATTATTAATAAAGTGTCGAAAACTGCCAAACCTTGAAGACAGCAATTAATCGAAGATCTTAACTCGAGTCTGGATAGAACGAATAAAGACATGATATTCCCAATACAACCCAGGACGACTACGACTATGATTGCTATTCCCACAGCTGCAAACGGAAAATTATCTTCCATTGTGGCGAATGAACTCAGGCAGCCGTCGACACCTTTATAAGTTAAATTTATTGATTAATGACGTCACGGTGACGTGCCAATCGCCAAGATTGACAAATCCCGACGAAGATGCGGAATGTATTTTATTTATAGCTGTTGAATAAAATGTAGAAAAAAATTAATAAATAAATAAGCGACGTTTAATCATTTAATTTTTTCATTTAAATACATATTAATAATTTCATAGACTAAAATTCTAAAATTTATAAAAAATAAATAATAAAATATATAGATACACGGATATACATAATTTATTATTATTTGATATTTAATTATGTTATAAATGAGAAAATTAGGATATACATAATTTATTATTACTTGATATTTAATTATGTTATAAATGAGAAAATTATGAAATAACGTCAGCTAAATTTATATTAAAATCTAAACATCTTTGCAAATAAAAAGTCCTGTTAAATAATATTTATTTTATGCTGTTATGTAGTCTATTTAATTACTAAATTGCTGTTAAAATAATTTTTTATATATTAATAATAAACAGCATTTTAAACTTGATAATTTTTAAACGATTCAAATATTTTTAAGTAATTTATTAAATAATTAAAAATTTATTTATTGATTGATTTTAATTAAAATTATTGTGATCATATCACATTATATCTAGTTAGAAACAGGAATATATTCAAATCTTCTAAATACCTTGGAAAATAGCTTCTGTAAATAAGTTAATATGCTCATTGGAAAGTTGTTTAAGAGTTCAAAATGCAAACACGGAAATCACGATTTCTTAGACATTATGCATATTTTCTGATGCTAATTTTTTACATTATAATATTGTTTTATTGAATATCAATCTATGTGGTATAATCTATTATTTGTAAAAAAATAATTATGTTACTACATTTAATCCATATAATAACATGTCATTAAGAAGCCATTTTTGTCGGAATTGAGCAATTACAAATAAAATAATTCTGAAGCTTTAAGCTTATAAATAGAGAGCAAATCAACTAACCTGGAATAAATTTCTAGCATAGTCATCATATATTATCACAATGTGGGAAGATGGCAATAAGTCTACGAATTATAGATTCTGAAAGTATTAATTTAAGAAATAGAATTTCTATTAATAATTATGCTACTTATAGAAAGACAATTTGAGAAACACATTTAAAGTTTGAAAATAATTTTGAGTAAAAATCATCTTAAAAATTCTACATAGTAGAATACGTATCACTGTAGTATTTTTTTATTTGCGTCAAATTATCTGTTGAATTGTCGAATCGATATTTTTTAAAAATAGCATTTTTAGAAAGTTGTTGTGCCTCAACATCGATGCAAAATGTATTTTTCTTTTAAATTTGACATGTTTGAAATATATTTTTTAATACATTCGAAGGACGCCTACAACATTTGAGTGTAGGCTGATGAGTTTACGTTACTTTTGAAACTTTTTTAAAAATTTATATTATTAATACAATAGTTATGTTTGTTGGAGATTCTATTTATATTTAGATGAAGGCGATAAGCTAAATCAAATTTATATGCTGTTGTTTATAATATTAAATTTAGTTAGCGAAGAATTATTGTGTGTAGAGGTATCATCAGAGTTATTTATATAGATCATCAGGAAAAAGTAACACAAACTCAAATGATTTTTCTTTTTCAAGCGTGGTCTGCAACAAAAAAGCAAAAACAATTTTAGAAGTAAACAATTTCAAAAACAAATTTTTGCTTATTAAATAAAAGAGAATCTTTTAGATTTGAATCAAAGTATAGTTTATACAGTATGTACAATATTTTATTAACAAAAAGTTCCAGAAAGATATTGTCTACTTTCCGAAAATATCATTTATTTTTCATTCATTTAGAATTTAGAGACCATTGGTTTTGTTTTTCTAATTTTTACCAGCATAGATGTCATAATAACCTCACATTTCCGAGATGATGAAATCATTGTGACATCATGCATTGTGATATCATGCCGTCATAATTTATTAGCATTTTATGGCGTCATCCATTGTTTTACTAGCATAGATGGTATCACATCGTAACTGTGACATCAATGTGATGGATATTGAGATAAGGACTCTGTTAAGAAATCAGATAAGCCATATGTTATTACAACACCGATAACACTTAGCGCCATCTATCGACACTAATATAAACTAAAATTGTAATAAAAATGAAATTCTTTCCTGCAGGATTAAGGGATGCGGCATCGTGGTGTCCTTTAATTACAGAACATGGCTGCCAAATTTGATGAAAATCTAATTACTTCAAAAGTTATTAGTGGGAGCTACATAGGCAGTCTAATCTTATAAGTCTCCATTTCCTTCAGAAAGTAGGCTAATAAAATAGTAAATTTCAAATTATTGTTTTGTAAAAAATCGGTATAGTTTTGAGACAAACAGAATCGAATTATGGACATTCAATTGTACTTGTGTTGTTGTTATTATTATTATTATTATTATTATTATATTTTCTAACAGATATGAATATTTTGTATATATTTTTAAAACATCAATGATTTTATTTAGAGAAATTTAAGATACTTCTCAAAAAATAAGACTAAAAAAATTTTCGGAAATTTCGATTCAGATGACACCACATATATTCGCATATTAACTGTAGAATTGCAGTTAATATGCGAATTATTTGTGCTATAGTTAAAATAATTTAACTTTAAAGAATTTATAAACCATAAATAAAATAGTAAACAAATTATTAATGATGGAAAATATTATGTTTTCAGTGTACCTACATTTATTTTGTGAAGCCATAATCCATAATACTTTTATTTTACTCATTCTGAGATTTAAAGAACGATAATTAATGTTCTGGAGTAAAATACCATTCTTAAAATAATTTATATCAGATGTTTATTCTCTTCAAATAATAAAACATTTAAATTTTATGTAATATTGAATTATTATCACGTAAATAACCAAATTTAATATTATGTAATCACAAGCAAAATTTTCAAATTATAATTCGGTAACCTTGTTTATAGTCCGACGTGGCGGAGATGCTTAGAAACAATTCATAAGTTTATACTCCAACGTTATGCATAATACAGCGTAACCGACGCGAAGTTGACAACCTAGAACGAGTTCTAGGTTTCAATGTTATGATTATACCATGATGCTTTGCGATCTGATATAAGATGGTGGAATGCTCAAATCAAGAAGGTTCTTGATGTCCTTGAATGTCAAATAGCAATGTTGAATGCTCAAATCAAGAAGGTTCTTGATGTCCTTGAATGTCAAATAGCAATGTTGAATTTTTTATTGAAGCATTTAAAGATTACTCTTATTTATATAATACTAATTATAAACAAGCAGATTAGAATGCAACGTGACAGACGTTTTAGGCACTAACGAAACGTTAGCTTCGTCGGACTATAAACAAGCTTTAAAATTTTAACGTTTGACCCTGCGCTAAGTTTGACGTTGATAGAATTTTGATATAAACCATGACGTTAATGTTGAACGTCCAACGACTGCTAGCAACCTTGAAACGGCATGCTGCAGTTGGACTATTTTTTGTGATATAAACCAGCCTATATCACAAAAAATATGTAATATTTTTGAAAATATTATGAATGTAGGAAGTAGCTTCTTTCTTTTTAAAAAAATAAAAATATATTTTGCAGAATTCTTTTATATATTTTCCTGTTTTTATATATATATATAATATACAGTATTTGCTATTTGATCATTAATTCATAATCTTGTAAGACTTCTTATTTCACATCTCTTTATTACAACTGCCGACATGTTTATTTCTATCTCGAAATTTCTGAATAAATTTTATCCCAAGTAGTAGGAAAATATTTGTTGTGAACAAACTGAATGTATTTTTGTAAAAAATGATTTGGAAATTATTTCTTTTAAACGATAAATGAAAAAAAGAGCATAATGATATAACATCTTTTCTCACATACAGTGACTCTCATGGTTATTCGTACGAATAGTGAAATCTTTATTTATCCTTAATTAAAAATATATAAAAATAATTCATCGTGTTTATTTTATTATTAATATTTTATTTATCCTGTCAAAAGGAAATTTAGAAAAAATTAGCTTAAAAAATGGCATAAATTAATTTATAAAAAATATTTAAAGGAAACATCGCAGCATTTTAGCTCTCACGGTTATTCGTACAGTGATGTTATTTGTAACTAATTAATACAGCTATACTCCGTCTCACTCTCAACTGATAGTGACGTCATTAACCCGTGAAGTGCTAAAAATGCTAAAAACGTACCACTCCGTTGCCGGTGTTGTCGTCTGATCGGTTAGCTGTGGATGCTTTTTTCACATTTATATCTATATTTTATATAATTTACAATAATTCATTACTTGAATAATAGAAAAATAAACTTTCCTCTTTGCACTTTCCTCTCACGTTATTTCTCGCGTTCGAGTAAGAAGCCATTTTATCAAATACGGTAATCTCGTTAACGGACGATCGCTAGATCTATATTTCTATCCGGTGATTGTCACCAGTACATTACTGAAATTATTTACAACTATAAAAAA
>AYEL01080241.1:0-21967 GCA_000484575.1 Olivierus martensii
GATGGAATGTATAAAATTTGATTTTATAATGAGTTTGTAGCTGAGGAGGATTCCAATAAAGAATCGAAAGCGCTTCTACCATGTTAACTAGTGTGTTAAATTTTTGTGAAAGTTCCTGCCTTTAGTGCTAGTATGATTATTAGATATCTTATTATCAAGGCAGTGTAGTATTATCGTTAGTTACTTTTACAATAAATTATAATATACTATATTATTTTAGTGTACAGTAAAATAAGTATTTCCTGTTCATATATCTGTATACTTCCATATAAATTCAAATTTTTTAGTTGGTCTGGAACATAACTCTCATATATCAGATATTGATTTCCCATTGAACACACATTAATTCAATGGGAAATCAGTATCTGATATATTGTATGTCATTTCAATATAAGTTGTGCTTTTTGGAATATAAATTACAATATATATCAAGGATCCCTGTATTTCTGAGATTCAAAACATTATTGATTGGTAAATTTTTTATATGCACATAAGTTTTTAATTAATTTGTTTTTTTATTTAATGTGATTATCAAGTTATTCATGTTATTTTTTTTATTTTATATAAAAAAATTTTTCTTTATATTTTTCTTTATATTTATCCAATACAATTTCAGTATTTCATTTTTTTATAATGGAAACTTTTAATCAGCTAAATGTTTATAATTAATTATTTTAATGAATTATTTATCTCTATTGCCAAATTATATACAGGTATCCCTCCAATAACACGGTTTCCTACAACAGTGTTTTGCTCTAACATGATTTGAAAATTGCAGTAACCCTCATATAACACAGTACTTCTACAATATGATTTTTAAATAACACATTTAGAAAATTATATTTACTCTCATACAGCACACAACATTTTCATTAATTTTTGTAAATCCACACTATGGACACACAATACATGAATAAATTGCAATCATTAGGAAATATTTTGCTAAAATTAGTCATAAATGCAATTTTGCTAGTTTTCCGTGAGAGGGATAATATGTGCACTATTTTCGATTTTGATTTGAAATTGAGTTAATTGGTGATCATTAAGTATTTTGTTTTTCCAACTAAGTTCGTGGATAAAAATAAGCTTTATTCTTCAATAGAGGAATATGAAAGAAAAAAAAACTTTTTTATTCATAAATTTTTTCAATATATACATATGTTAAGAAATGTGCATATGTTAAGAAATGATTGTTTTCTAGCAGGTTAGATTGCAGATTTTGTAAAGAGAGCAGAAGATACACAAACTTTAAATGCATAAACAATCAGAAAGTGAAGTTGATATTGTTAAAGAAAATATGTTCTAGTTTTAATGAAACGGTGGTAAGGAAGATATAATTATTAAATGAATGTTATATAGGCTGTATATTTTTCTTTTCCTTATTTTAGATATATAGTTTATTTTTAGAATCTTACATATATATTTTTTCTTTGTTTCATGTTATTAATAAAAATTATTCTTAATAAAAATTAAGTTTTTTATGTGGAAATAAAGAAAGTTATTTGTTTTTGATTTGTTTTTGAACATAACTCCTTTATTTGTATTGTCTCTAGGTCTCATATAACACGGTTTCATATAAAAATGTGTTTTTTAGGAACCTATCTACCATGTTATAGGAGGGATACCTGTAATTATTTTTTAATTCTATATTTAAGAAAGATATATTTTAATAATGAAATTATATAAAAATTTTTATTTCTTAATTAGTGATGTATTTCTTTAAGTAATATTACAACATATTAATTATTATTTTATTTTTCAGTTTCTTTACAAATTTTATATAAACTCAAAAGTACTAAAATATTTGAGCAACCTAAAACTAGAAGTTTTGAAAATCAAGAGGATGATCCTTTAGCTATTGAAAAAGTTTCATTTTGTGCAGAAAGTAGAACATTGGCAGTAGCAGGTGCCAGTGCACATGTAATTTTATTTAGGTTCAATAAAACAGAATCTATTTCTGACATTCCTGTAAGTGTGAAATTGTAAATTTTTTTACTAAACATATAGAAAATATTTTATACAAGTAATGTGATAAGTTTAAATTGAAGTTACAATTTTTGGCAATATAAGTTATTAATTTGTAAATTTATTATAAAATTTTATTATTGAGTTGCATATTAAATCCAAAATTTTATTAAAAAAATAAATTACATATAATTTATTCTAAAAAATAAAAGTTGATATCTTTCATAAAAATATATCAGTATGGAATGAACAGAGATGAACTCTCTAGTTTATATAGTTAGTTTTTTAAAAAATTCATAAAGAAAAATAAAAATAAATAATTATAAACTAACTTTTCAAAAAACTGCTTAATCGTAAGCTTAATTCAAAGGATTAAAGCACTACATGCAGTCATAAGCTATCAAAACACTTTTTAATATTAATCACAATAGCTATCAAAACACTTTTTAATATTAATCACAATAGTAATTTGTGATTAATATTATTTTTAATATTACTATTGTGATTAATATTAAAAAGTGTTTTGATAGCTTATGACTGCTAGTGCTTTAATCCTTTGAACTAAAAAAAATAAATAAATAAATAAATAAGTTTATGTAAGTTATTTCAAAAGAATAATAATTTTTAAATTGTATTAATAACTATAACTACAATCTTATACTTTCAAGTTTTGCTGCTCATGAAGTTTATGGGATTACTTATGACTATAATTATTTCATATGCTAAAAATAAATTAAGTTAAAAAAGCTTTAAAACATTTTTTCTGAATCAAATAATTAGACCATAACATCATTCTGATGAATTAAATGAAAATAAAGACCATTTCACTTGTCAGAATTCATTTCTATGTGGTTATTATTGATGTTCCCATTGTTAAATCAGTGCTGCTGCTCATATCAATATATAATTAAACAAATACAACATAAAAAAAATAGAATAGATAATTATTCATTCTATAAATTTACTTATATCAAGAGAAATAAAGTGCAAATATAGAAAAAAATTAAATATCAATTTATTTATAAAACGTTTTCAGGTATTCAATGATCATCATCAGTTAAATATAATGTATTCTATTCAGAGAACAGAATTTCAAACTACAAAAATATAATAAAAATAATGTTAAATAATAAAATATTACAGTAAAACTGTATAAAAACAAACTTAAAAACCGTTTATTCATGGTAGAAAACTATTTATTAGAAGAATGTTTTCAGATTTTCAGTCGTCATCAGTTGGTAAGCCTAAAAGAACAGAAATATAAATGCATAGAACATTTCAAAAATATTAAATAGCTTTAAGTAAAGAATTATAATAAACTATTTAAAAAATTTTTATAATGAATAATGGAAAACTTCTTACTTTAGATATTAAATAAAAGAAAACAATAAGCCAAATAAGTAAGATAAATCGTTTATTCAAAAATGTTTTCGGCTATCCATGTAGCCTGCCTCAGTAAATTATTTCAGTAGTTTTCAAGGCCAAATAACAACAGTATCTGAATTATGAACAACCCAAGTTATAAACAAAATTTATGTATGAATTGTTTGTAACTAGAGTAGTACTAATAACTAAATATACAGCACACTTGGCAGTAGTGACTTCAAAAGTATTTTATTTAACAAATAAGTACTTTCGGTCTATCTACTAGACCGTCTTCAGCGTTATACTAACTTACAAAGAACGTAAAAGAATATAATAACGTAAAAGAACATAAAAGGAATGCAATGTTTGTTCTTATAATTTAAATTTAAATTATTTCCGTACATCAAATCTTTATTATTTCATTTATTTTTTATTTTTTTAATTTAACTATACTAAATTATGGCACTTAATATTCATAGTTCACAAAGATATGGCACTTACTTCACTGCTAATGTTCTAAATAAATAATGAATAAATAAATTTTATATAAATATAATCGTACTCAAAACTTTAAAAAGGTGTCATGATTAATATTTTAAAATATTTATTTAATATCTTTTATAATATAAGATATATTTATGAATAATTTTAGATGATGCAATAATTATATCAATCGAGACTTTCTTTGAAAATATTATTATGTAATTTTTAGTTTTTCGTTGGGATATGTTCTGTTATGTCACTCATATTTTGCTCTTCTTTAAAGAGATATAGGAAACTTTCTTCTTAAAAATCCATTTAAACTGTAAATGTATTGTACGCTTAATTCGTTAAGTGGCTCTTAGTTATTCGAAATTTGAAACGTTTCTAAAAGAGGATAAGGATATTTTCCATTTTTCTGTTCGCGATAACTATCGCCATTCATAAAATTAGTACTGTTACTTCTCGGTTGTCTGTATGGAGATTGTTTACTTGGTTTTATGTAACTCATGGCATAGGAATCCATAATGTGAGATACGAGAGTGGTAGATCCTCGTGGTGCCACTTGACAACGGATGTTTGGATGTCGTCGTAGTGATGCTTGAATGTATGTATGTTTTAAAGCAGTTTGAACCTAAATAAATATATAAATTCAATATGATGTCTTTTATATCACAAAAAAAAAATTATTTCCATTTATTTACTCGCTATAATAATATTGAGTGTTTTAATGATATCCAAAAGTGGACAGAAATAATAAAAATTATATCATTAATATGGATATAATATATTGATTTTCTGTTCTCATTTAAATTAATAATTTACATAAAGCGTGATGATATAAAATACCACATTAACATATAAATAGAAAGATTTCTACTTTGGAATTTTGTAAACGATAATTAAAATCTGAATTTATATCAATAATACCTTAACTATTAATTCAGATTTTAATTTTCGTGTACAAAAATATAAAACTGCAATATGTTTTTGTTCATTATCTATATATGTAAAAGCATAAGCTTGGACGAATTACACAATTTTTGCGATCTGATTGGATTAAAATGGCCACGTGATATGCATAGCTTGTCGACATTGTCACTTGTAAACGACCACTTATATTTAATTATAATGATCACATGATTATTGTTTTTAAATTAATGGTGGATGTCGGGTACTTCAAAAAGTTGTTATAATTTTATTTTTAACATTTAGTTTATTTCTAATTTACTATCTATTACATTTTATATTACCTTACAGTATTTAATATGATTCTTTAAGATAAACTTTTATAGGTTTAGTACTTAGACTGATTACACGTGGTTGTGAGCCATTTGAGACTATATATAAACTGTTCCAAAAGGATTACTGATTCAGTTGACATGCTAGAGATATGCCATATAAAATATAACTGTACTATGTTAAGTCGCGTCCAGGGCATTATATGATCAAGTTTCTCCTGTTCAAATATAATATAGTGATAAAAGTTTAAAGTTTAATGAATCTAATGAAGTATTTCAAAATGGAAACCACATGCTGATTGGTATTTAAACAAATATTAATTTGCACCGGTGGAATTTATTAATAGAAACATCATCGGAGCGTTTGTTATTTTTCTATAAATAACTTTTTGGCTATTTTACTGTTCATATTATTTTATTTACCGGTGGAATTTATTAATAGAAACATCATCGGTGCGTTTGTTATTTTTCTATAAATAACTTTTTGGCTATTTTACTGTTCATATTATTTTATTTTCTGTTAGATTAAAATTAAATCACGAAAACAAATTAACTATTTATAATAAAAAGTATTAGTTTAACTGATAGCTACTATAACAACAATTTATTCCGAATTTGTGTATAAAAACATATTTATAAGAACCAATATTTATTTGAAAATGAAATAATTTTTAGGGAGCATTTAACTATTATGTAAACATTTTAAGAGGATAGAGGTAAAGAAAATTTTTACGATTTCTCACATAGAGGACGGAGGCAATTGCCTCTATGCTTATGTAAAATATTAATTTTTTTTTTTTTTTACTTTTTAAAATACTGTGCTGTATAATTCGCGCACTAGAACTATTTTTTTTTTAATACAGTATATATTATATTACGAATTTATTATATTTTACATTTTCTCCCATTTATTTATCGTTCATTTTTAACATAAAAAACCTAAATGTTAATATTGTAGTTACAAATTTATAAAATGTTATATACTTACTTATTTTTAAACAGAGAATGGGGATAAAAAAGTAAAAACTTAAATAATTTTAGAATGAGTTAATAAATTAACTCGGAGGCATTGTAAAATGACTAAATTATGCTTATATAATATTTGAATGCCCTTTATAAAAAGTTACTATTATATATGTTAATAGGGAAACGTGGCTAACTGGTTGGATATCCCTTTTGCAGTCGAACCACTATACTGATTCCTGTAAATAGTATATCATAAGAAAGATCTAATCCTTGGATTTCTACGACAGCCAAACTTTTGTCGTTTTTAATAATTCAAAAATTAAAAAAATTAAAAAACTAAAAATTAAAATTGTAGTTTCTCTAAAAAGACAAAATTAGCAGGTTGCGCTGCAACCTAATCATGGACGCCATCTAATGATTTTCTCGTGTATGGATTCTGTATACGAGTCCGTATTTTTTCTGATGATACTCCAAGATTATAAGTTTACATCACAAGATTTCCGCACATTTAATATGAGCAGGTAATGTCTAATATTCTACAATTTTGAATTAATTTCTAAAATTTTGTGATTTTGAAATTGTATTTGCATATTGTGGCCATTTTAATAAAGTATTATTGCAAATTTGATGTAAGGCTAATTTTTTCCAATTACTTTAATAAAAGATTTGATAACGTATTTTATTTATTAGAATATTTGAATATGTGTAACTTGTTTTATTCATATTAAAAGAGATTTATTGAGTATTATTTTGAATTATGAGTTTAATTTTTTTTATTTTACCAGCCATTTCTGAAGGGCATATTTGCTAATCAGAAATATTATTATTGGTAAATTGAAAAGGCGGTTTCCCCACCTCGCGCGGAGCCAACACGGCCGAGGAGTTCCAACGGCAGAAAGCGAAGATCGTCGCGGCGATCCTCGCCTCGAAGGCGGACATCGTCGGCCTGATGGAGATCGAGAACGACGGCTACGGCGAGTTCAGCGCCATCGCCGACCTGGTCAACGGCCTCAACGCCAGCCTGCCCCAGGGCCAGCGCTATGCCTTCGTCAACCCGAACCGGGCGAAGCTGGGCAGCGACGAGATTGCCGTGGGGCTGATCTATCGCGGCGACAAGGTCCGCACCTATCGATCCGCGGCGGTGCTCGACAGTTCGGTGAACCCGGAGTTCGACGACACCCGCAACCGTCCGACCCTGGCCCAGACCTTCCAGGAGATCAATGGCGGCGAACGCCTGACCATTGCGGTGAACCACCTGAAGTCGAAGGGCTCGGCCTGCGACGGCGACCCGGACACCGGCGACGGCCAGGGCAACTGCAACCTGACCCGGGCACGCGCCGCCCAGGCCCTGGTGGACTGGCTGGCGGGCGATCCGACGGGTGCCAAGGAACCTGACCGCCTGATCATCGGCGACCTCAATTCCTATGCCAAGGAAGACCCGGTGAACGTCATCCGCGGTGCCGGCTACACCGACCTGGTGGCGCGTCAGGCGGGTGCAGGAAAGGGCTACTCCTACGTGTTCTCCGGGCAGTCCGGCTACCTCGACCACGCCCTCGCCAACGCCAGCCTGGCGCGCCAGGTACGCGGCGCGGTGGAGTGGCACATCAACGCCGACGAGCCCCGGGTGCTGGACTACAACGTCGAGTTCAAGACCCCTCGGCAGCAGGACAGCCTGTACAACGCCGAGCCGTACCGGGCCTCCGACCACGACCCGGTGGTGATCGGTATCGACCTGCGCCGGGTGGCGATGAAGAAGCACCGCAGGTAGGCAGCGGATAGCGCCCGTGGCGTTGGTCGCCATGCAGAAAGGCCACCCGAGGGTGGCCTTTCTGCATGGCACATGGGCCTGGTAGGGCGAATAACCGCCTGCGGTTATCCGCCGTTGCGGTGGGATCTCGGCGAATAACGCCGGTGGCGTATTCGCCCTACGGAACGCAGGCGGCTTTTGCTTCGTACGTCGTCAACCGCGCAGCGGCGGCAGGTAGCCCAGTTCCATCAGCTTGATGTCCGCTTCGCCGACGCGCTCGAAATGTTCGCGACGGGTTTCGTCCATCGGTTCGCGGCCGTTCAGCAGCAGGGTGCCACGGCCGGGAATGTCGACCAGCTCCGTAGCCGCCGGGAAGTCCGTGGCCCTTAGCGGATGCGGGCAGAAGCCGATCCAGCCGATGCTGCGGCGGTCCGGGAAGGTCCGCTGGTGTACGAAATACGTATGCGGAGCGAGCATGCCCCAGGTCGTTTCGGGCCAGATTTCCAGCGCAGCGAGGAAGATCGCGACGAAGGAGGAAGTCGGTGCGTCGAACACCTGCAGCAGGCTGCCGGCATCTTCCAACTGGAGCCTGGTCGAGACGGCCCTGCCGCTGGCCTCGTAGTCCAGCGACAACCCGCCCTTGAGCGGATCCTCCTCGCCGTTCCATAGCACCAGTTCCACCGCCCGGGTGCGCCGGTCACGCGACAGGGCCTTGGCGAGATCCTGGCGGTGCTCGGTGACGTTGTGGCTGAGGGCGTCGCGCAGGGAGTCGCCGCACAGATACCAGTTCTCCAGCACCGGATGGAGGGGCGCGAGGGCATCGAGGAAGCGCTCTATCCGTTGCAGGTGCTGGTCGTCGTCCAGTTCGAGGAGCCGTGCCGGATCGAAGTACAGCTCGAATATGTAGCGCCTGAAAGCCTTGGCGTCCGTCATGCGCAATACCCCGGGTTCTCTTCGCAAAACCTTTTCATCTCTTCCTGTTCCTTCGCGCGGGTTTCCTGGTAGTCGTCGTGCTCGTCCGTTCCCGGCATCGGATTCCAGAATGCCTTCAGGTTGGCCAGTCCCATGCGCAGGTACTCCGCGGCGCAGTACTCGTAGACGATCCGCTGCAGGAAGTGCCATTCGACGAACACCGGCGGGGTCGGTCGGGCCTTGTCGCTGTGGACCTCGGCCTTCTGCAGCAGGTCCGACTTCACCTTGGCCCGCGCCCAGGGCCTGGGCACGCCGAGCAGCGGGACGAACAGGAAGGCGTAGTTGGCCTTCGCCTCCAGCAGCGTGCAGCGCGGCTCGTCGAAGCCGTCCCACCAGGTGCCGCTCCAGAACCATTCGTGGGGAAACGGGAAATTGGTCACCCACTGCTGGTAGCGCGCGGACAGGTCCGACATGCTGTGGCCCTTGCCGTTATTGGCGATGGCCATTTCGCCCCGGGACGGCGGGCACTCCACGCAGTCCTTGTCGCGGCCCTGGCTCTTGCTGCAATCGCGCTCGGCTTCCCGGGTCCGGTCGCATGGAATAGTATCCCTAATATGGAATACAGGCATTTCTCCTAAACAAATACTCCTAGATGCAATAAACAGTGATCGTCTATCTCTTTCAATCACTATACGCGCGTACAGGTTTCAACTTGTCAGTCGAGTGAGCGTGGAGTGTATGTTCTATCATAGACTGTTTTCTGAAGATACTCGAGGAGAAACCTGGACAAATGCCTCGTGTGCGGAATCTGGGCACATAATGATTGCGCTGGTGCAGAGTTCGACACCTGGATTTGTGATTATTGCAAGTAGTTTAAGTTCCTTTTTATATTTGACCAAAGTTCCTAAAGTATCTCATAGAAGTTAAGGTTGATTTTTGGTAGTTTTTAAATAGTATTCCATATTTGGGGTACCTTTTTTTTTTTGCATATTTTACGCCCCCTTTCCAATCAGGGAGATTACTAAGGGGGCGGGGCCAGTTCCAACCACGAGCTGCACCCACACCCGTGGAGGAGAGCCGGATTATCTGGCGTTGAAAATCGCAAAAATTACAAAAAAGTGAAAAACATCTTTCTGGTTTTTTAGAACTGAACCCTTGATACAGCTTCAGCCGTTAAAAGAAATCAGCAAGTAAATCTGTTTCAGTTCATTTTGTTTCTGTCTTAAATACATTCTGATTCTGAATTTGAAAAAATATATTAGAAGAATCAGCAAGTAAATCTGTTTCGGTTCATTTTGTTTCTGTCTTAAATACATTCTGATTCTGAATTTGAAAAAATATATTAGAATCAGTGACGCCATTTGGGGTATTATGCATGCACCTAGTATCCCAATTTTCAAAGGCACAAAAATCGAGCCACGTGGTAAAGCTGTGGCTTATGACCTTGAAGGATCCGGGTTCCACACCTCCAGTCTTTCAGGATGGGTCCGGGTCGGCCTGTTGAATCCCATCCTTCAAACCAGCGGGTTGACCCCATCATTAGATATTAGGTATTAACATAGTTATAAGTCTTTTACTAACTTAAAATAAGTTTCCTCTTTAACATACTTTCTATATTCTACTAACATGGTAGGAGTTTTTAATAGCATAGTACTTAATTTCTACTGACATAGTTCTAAACTTCTACCTAACTTAAAATAGGTTATTAATACTCCTCTATACAGGGTTACATTCACACTTCAACACATAAGTTAAGTTGGAAGGGTTCTTTGCTTTTTCTACATTTTACTTCTAATTTTGGCCCAGAACGGCTCCCTTAGTACTCTATTTGAGTGGAAAGAGGCAATCAATATTTAGTCACCAAGCTTACCGTACAAAAGAAAAAAAAAAGACCCATCATAGGTGTTGGCCAGCTTGTGATGGACTCTATAAGTGGCCGCCGCCAGATACAGAATATCCCATGAGGATATGGCGGCTTAACCAAACTAACCTAATTTAACCAAAAATCGAGAATTTTATATTATTAAATCTATATATATATATAATGTAATGTTTGTCTGTATATCTGTTTCGCAAAGGCTCCCGCATAGTTTGACTCCTCGAGATCTTTGGCCTGGAGACTTTCCACGACCATGTGAGCCCTGTTCAGGGCCGAACTCGATTCAATAGCAAATTACGAGATCGAGTTTATTGATGGAACATTTTGGGTAACAGTGCTTTCATTTAAATCCTTCAGAGTGATGTTTGAATTCGGGAAGAGGTCATATCGACTCTAGAATGACGTCATCGAGTATCATAACAATATATAACGTCATAAAGCATCTCCATTGCATGAACGTCAATATGAAGTAACACCGAATTATGTCACTATGCCGTCAGTTCCCCACTATGATGTCGACATCGCGATATTTAATTGGTTAAATTAACTGGTGTAAAATCAATGGTAAAATTTCATACGAAAAGCCAATGGATTACAAATGCTATAATGAATTATATGATGTCAAACGGCGTAATAATGTATGACGTCACAAAACGCATTTGTTGTGTGCATCTGAGAGAAAAACTCTTTCTCAAAAAATTTGTTTTTCACAACTTAAATGTATAATTCTGTTATAAACAAGCAATTTTTTCCTACATTTATGTGAAATAATAATTCAAAAATATACTGTATATTATATATATAAATATTAATATATTCTATACCGCCAAATAAGATTCGTGGGAATACAGTATTTTATTTATGATGCAATTAGGATTGATAAGTAATAAGACAAGGTAAAGAACTTTTGTCACTAACCGTTTCTTGTTAATTTATTGATAACTATTTTAGCTCATGTTACTGTTCATATATATATATATATATATGATATAAACAAATGATTAATTTACAATAAATTGATATTGAATCAATTCAAAAAGCACTCATTAAATACAATTTTCTACTTCTACTACCTCTAGGTTGACATTTTCTTGAGCACACATACAATAAATATATGCCACAGTGTATGAATCTCATTTTTCTTGGGGATCCCGAAATCCTTTAGCGCCTAGATGCTTCAAGAAATATAACTGCTCTGGTGGCTAGAAGGAGTTTGATATCAGTTCTATTAAATAGTAATATTCAAGAATCTTAAATTAAGATTTTAAAACACTGTTTAACAGTTATTTGGAGAAAATGAATTTCTAGGGAAAAAATTATAACTTATACATATGCAGGGTGTCTCAGAAATGGACGATCAAACGACGTGAGGTAATGGGAGAGGCCATTTCCAATCAAAATACAGTGATACCTCGGTTCACGAACACAATCCGTTCCTTGACTCTGTTCGTGATACGAAAAGTTCGTAATCCGAATCAATTTTTCCCATTGCAATTAATGTAAATCCAAATAATACGTTTTTTGTCCTAGAAAAAATTTTTAACATGTTATGGCTTTATGTGTGGAAATAATACAGAAAGGAAATAAATATAACAGTAATATTAGAAGAAAGCATGTTTAACACCACCTTCACTAATACTTTTAACTTTATTGGAAGCCATAATAAGGGATAAATTTAATTAAATAAAGAAAAAAAACTAAAATATCAACACTTGTTGGAACTTTACTGTACCCATATGAGCTGGGCGAACTGGATTGCTGCTTGGGGCGAGGCTGTGCGCAGGGTTTTGTGCGCCGCGAGTCACGTGCGTTCCATGCACTCCGTTCGTGTGGGTTCGTGAACCGAAGCATCGTTCGTAAAGCGAAGCAAAATTTGTTCGCAAATGGTGTTCGTAGACCGATTTGTTCGTGAACCGAGACGTTCGTGATCCGAGGTATCACTGTAACTATATATGTGATTATCTAATTATTGATGGTTCAAAAGTTATTTCAAAATTTATATTTTTTTCTGAAATCATCTAGGAAACCACTAAAGTTATTTATTTATTAAAAATATGAGATATTTGGTTGATATTTTTATTTTAAATATATTCCTGAAGAGCGTATCTTTTTAATAAAGACATTTTTATGTACTCTGTTATTTTTCCAGTCAAATAATAAAACACTTTTTGTGAACACTTATTTCTAAAAAATTTTGAATCCCAAAAGTATACGATGAGCAATATGATGAAAGAGGTTAGTTTTAGGATTATTCAGAGCAGAATTTTTTACAGTTAAGTCATGGTGGATAAAAATACATTTTATAAAATTTTGAGAAAGTAAGGTTGCTGGTTAAACTGACTGCTGGAAAATTTTTCAGAATAATGAATACTGTATTATGTTGGAAAAAAATTCTCGTAAAACAATCGTGGGAGAACGAAACTCGGACAGAAAGACAAGTCTTTTGCTGAAGAAAATATTCTCCGAAAAAATTTCTCATTAGCAATCGTTGTAGAATGAAACTCATGCTAGAAAATGAATCTTTATAGAATATATATATATGTATAATCTTCATAAGCATGCGGGAATACTTTAGCTAGTAAATTTATAAAATACTTACCTGACTTGCTTTGTTTCTATCGATACAGTTGCACGTATTTTGGTAATCAAGATACGAACTATGGTGAAAAGGAAGATAGTGTTCACCTAATGATGAATGATACATTAACTATAAATGCAATATAAAAATTGTTATTAGTAATTTTATAAAATTTAAATCGTTATTAAACTCAAAATATATCAATCTTAATTGTTAAAAGTTTGTGTGTGATATCTGAAATTTTCTTTATTTGCTTCTTATGATTTTTGTTAAATTTTAGTTTCAGTATAAAAATTGAAAAGGAACTTGTATATACAAATCCTATTTAAATATACAGCAATGAATTATTTACAATAAATCAGTTTAACTTTATCAGTAACTTCATCAGTCAATAACTTTATCACGCTATGATAAACTTAAAAAACAATCATTATTATGAAAATTTATTCAAAATTAAAACTTAAAAATTTAGAAATTAATCATGATATATTTTAATTAAATTAACTGCATAGTAATATATTTATGATTATAACTAAAATTATTTAATATCTTATATATAAAATCGAAGAGTTGAGATTAATAGCATCATTACACATGAATTAGAACTGTGAAATTTCAAATGCTATAGATCTGTCAAAATTTTCGAAAAAATAAAATTGATAAAATTCTGAAGTAAAATATTAGTTTTATGAGTCGATAATATTTAAAAAAAGATGTAAATTATCATCATTTTGAATAAAGCTTCACTAACTAGATATTTATTAAATTTTAAAAGTGGGTGTCCATCTGAGAGAAAAACTGTCGCGAGAGACTCTCGAGAGGGAATTTCGCAAATGGACACACCTCTGAGAGTTACTCTCAGGTGTGTCCTAGGTCCAAAAATTTTGTGTAGTCAAAATATATTACTTCAAACAAAAATTTTATAATAATATATAACGTAATATAATATTTATTCGGCGAAAAAATCACTCTCATTATTAGATTTTGATAGTTTTATTTTAATTCTTTATAAACTTTATATTTTTATATCAATCTTTCGAATAAAGTATTCATAAATAGAATTAATAAATATTTCTATCATTACAAAGAATAACAGACATAACTTTTATAAAGTGTTATTTTTGAAATATAATAATTTTTTGTATTAAATAATATTAATGAATGCAATACTGTATATTATGTGTCTTGTTATATTATTTAGATTATATATGTTAAGGCTTCACAAATCATAACAAAGAATTCAATATGTTTCATAAAGAAGCATATTGTGGCTTCCATAATAAAATAAGCTTTTCTGATTGAATTCTCCATTATGAGGCGTTAACTTCTAACATAATCTAACCAAGATAATATAAGAAGACATAATCAACGTTTCAAGAGACTAAATCATCTATTTGCAAACATATTCTTAATTATAAAGTTTAATTTAAAAATATTTTATGTATAAAATATTAATTAGAATCATTAACATTTAAATTAAGAAATATGCTCTCTGAAAAAGTTAATTTATTTCTTGTTGTTGATGTAAACAATTTTTTATATCTGTGAAATTTTAAGGATATTTTTCATTTATTTTTTTGCTTCCTAGTCTAAATAATGGATCATCTCTTATTACCAGTTGTTATTTTGATTTTTCGTTTTCCTTTTTTCGTTTCAGATTACTGTAATCAATTTTTTGCCTGTAAACTTGTTACACAGCAAATATATTTCACTGTTAGTATTTTCCTTATGAAAGTTAGAATACTAAATATAGACTATAAACTACCTACACATTTTTCTATTTCTGTACTTTTGATCCCTTTTATAAGAAGTGATAGATAAAAATATGAAATCTTTCTACTAACAAAATTCATAAAAAACCTGCATTAAGCATGAAGTTGAATCAAATTTATTAAAACTGAGTTGTCAAATTATGTATTTTTTAATTTATAAAACCACTCTGAATATTATAACTAACATATTTACCACCAAAACAGTTATCATTGGTCCAGTAATTATCCAGATGTATGGCAATCTTCCGTATCCTTTCCAACAAGGAGTTTTTAAATATAAAATCATAAAAATTGTCCAAGACATAACGAAAATTCCAGAAACACCTAAATTTTTAATATATGTAATACATGACGTTAATAATAAAAAAAAAACAGGTAAAATAATCTTTTAAAATTTTACTTACCCCAGCCTATGAAATAATATAATTTAAATGGCGGATCTTGCTGAAACACAAATATAGAAATGCTGCTGTACAACAACAATCCTTCTATGAACATCCAGTTGACGCTTGCAGTCGAAGCATACATTTTTAAAGTCAATAAAGTTTTACAAAACCAATCCTAATCCAAAATTGGATGCATATTATAATATTTATTATAAAAATTTATCATTATTAATATGAACTTAAATAGAGATTTTTTTATTTTCATATTTTTAATTATAAAATAATTTTTATTTCGATTATTGTTTATTTAATATAATGATTTAATGACTAGTCTATATTGAAATATAAAAAAAAAATCTTTTACCATTTTTATAAATATTTTGCAATATTAGTTACCACTTTATAAGACCAAAATATCATTTAATATTTACATATTCTATAAGGACTTGATGATGATTTTTTATGGAAATATATTCAATATTTTTAGAACAGCCATTTGAATAAGAAATTTTCTGATATATATATATTAATTTCCATTTATACCAAAATTGATTCCCATAAACAATAATGTAAGGTACAGAAATGGTGTGGAAAGAATTTATCATATGTTATAATGGTTCTTTATTAAAGTGATACAATCATACCTCGCCTTACATCGTTAATTCTTTTCAAGATTCGCGGCTTAAGTCGAATAAACTCTTTAAAAAACGACCAAGAACTCATACACCCCATAATGTCGCTAATAACATTTTTTTAAGTTGTCAAATATTTTTATTAATTATTTTGTATATTTTTAACATTTATTTTTACGTGATTTTTGCACTTTTTGTATACTCCGATGACGAATAGTCAACGTACTCTTGTACGCGGCGTAAAAAATTGAACAAAAGTCAATTTCGGCATAAAAACGTAGCGTCTATACCGGAATATAGACGCTGTGTTTTTACGTAACAGAATATAGACGCAGCACCATATAGCGGAAGTGACATCATCAGCATCGAATTTTTATCGCGTTTTATGTCTGTCAACCTCAGCCTTTACTAGACTTTTAGTTTTTCCTATTATTATTAATTTAACAAAAAACCAAAGTAAAATCGAAAACGTAAATCGAAACGACTTAAAACGGATATGACTATATTTACTATTTTTCAAAAACCTTTCATTTTGAAATTCTTCATTAAATACTTACAAAATCGTGATAAGAAGGTACAACATTTTCAAATAAAATTGGTAAAGGGATAATGATAAGTAGAAAGGAATGAATCATCAAAGCAACTACTAAATTCCTATGAACTCGAATTCTCGAACATTGAAGAGATCTAAAAATAAAAAAAGAATTATTCATAAACTTTTTTCATTATAAAAAAATAATTTTTGAAGAAAGATCTTACTTGAAATATGTAAAAATGAATAAAGTAATCGCTAATAGGATCAATGATAAAAGAGAGCCGATGAATAGAATGTAACTGACTGATAATCTTCCTTTCGGTTCTTTCTGAAAAAAAATTGCTTTATAAATTTTTTTTAAAATTGCATTTTCATTAAAATAAATGTAACAACATCATTAAAATCTGCATCACTGGAAGGAAATAACATTTTACTTCATCTTTGTTATTTTCTTTCTTCTTTTTAACTTTACTAAATTATATAGTAAATTATTTTCTCTAACTTTTCACGAAAGTATTTAAATATTATAATGCTTTATTAAATTTTATGAATATTGATTATAAAAACTAAAATAATCCCTGCTACAGAAAAATTAAATATATATATATATTTTACTCTTTTTATAAAATAACAGCTACATACGTAAAATATCTTAATAAAAATATATAGTAGGCCTACTTAAAAAAGATATCTTTACTATACAGTACAAGATGAAGAAAAACTTCATCGTAATATTTTGTGTAGTAGCCTACACAAAGCGTCACGACGCGTCGCGTTACCAAGACGCGTCGCATTGCGTCTCTCGCCTTCTTACTAACCCGGTAGTCAATAGGAGAGCGGCGCGTCGTGACGCTTGTACTCGATGGTGATTGGCTAGCTTTAAAAAGTTATAATTCGAAAACGGTGCCATTTAGATTTTAGACCATATGTTCATTGGACATTTTTGATTTGTTTCGAGGTTCCCTATCAGTATACAACATATTACAACGAAGTTTTTCTTCACCCTGTATAATAAAATTTTGTATTTACTATGATTTATCATTTATTACTGCATTAGATTAATTATTACGATTTCATTAAATAATTCAGATTATAGCTTTTTTAAATACAGAATACTATCTTTTTGTTGTATATATGTAAAGATAATCAATAAATTCCCTATTTTTTTCATATTACAGAAACAAACTTTGAAAAATATTTTAAATATTAAAAGCTCAAATACAATGGTCTCTGTTTATAATGCGGGTTTGCGGGGTGGTGATCCGATCTGCGTTATAAAACAATCGCGCTATAAGCGACAGCTTCTCTTATTCTCTAATTTAGTGATTCTAAATTAGAGAATAAGAAAAAGCTGTCCAATTTATCCAAGAAGATTCGTAATCTTCCTTCTTCTGCAATCCATCCTCGTATTGTTCCTTCCGGAATATCCAACTTCCGTTTTATTTCTGCTTTTGAGACACCACTTTTCACTCGATCTATTATGTTTAGTTTCTCCTTAATGGTATACAATTTTCTTTTATTGTTTGCCATTTTCCATTAAATAATTAAATGTTATTAAAAACAATAATTATATTTTTAAAACTTGCTAAAGTCATGAAACAGCAAACAAAAAAACATGTGCATCAGATACGAACTTCCTACAAATAACCTTTCGTTTGCTTTGAATACTCGCCTTGTCAATCGAAAATTTTTAATTTTTAATTTTTTTTAAATTAAATGTTATTAAAACAATAATTATATTTTTAAAACTTGCTAAAGTCATGAAACAGCAAACAAAAAAACATGTGCATCAGATACGAACTTCCTACAAATAACCTTTCGTTTGCTTTGAATACTCGCCTTGTCAATCGAAAATTTTTAATTTTTAATTTTTTTTTTTTCAAAGATATTTTGAAATTTATATAAATTACCATCAGAATTATTAACACGAATTCAAATTTCTATTATTTTATCATAAATAATAATAATAATTTCCGAAGTTTTGTTAATTTTAGTTCTGTTATTATTTAAATATGGCGGCAAGAAGTTAGCAATGTGAATGGATGTCGATTATGCGTTGTATTATATTTTTCTCAGAATCTCTTTCAAAAGAATGGGGAACAGGAAAAACCCGCGGTATAAACGACTGCGTTATATCCGGGGGAGCACTGTAATATAAACAGAAAGAAAGTTGTCAATAAGAAAATAAAAAAAAAATTTTAAAGTGTATATAATATCAAATAATCAATTTATTAGAAAAAATCTTTTTTTTCAAAAATAATTTTAAACTTTACTCCCGAACTATTTTAAAATAATTGGGTCCATAAGGAATGAGTGCCATACATTACGTATGGAAAATGGATTCATGTTCTATGCAAAGACAAGAATTATATAACAAAATGAACTGGAAATTTCAAAAAAAAAAAAAAATTCTCAGACTATTTGGAAGGATTTTTTAGTATTAGAAAGAAATCAATAAATGAATGCATAAATACATTTTATGCCTTAATTATTTTATAATTATGCATTGCTGCATTGTTTCAGTTTGTTAAAATGCTTTTTAAATCTGATGAAATTAATGTTTATTTTTTTTCTACTTTTTAATATAATAAAAATTCTCAAGATTTAAATAAAAATATATTCCTATGATTGTATTAAATTTTTAAAACAATTTACTCTAAATTGATTTTGAATTGAAATAACGAAGCTGTTACAAATAGTTCTTGTACAATTGATCCATTAATGAGGATTATTATAATACTACCTGCTACTAAAAATATTCTGTAATTGTTAAATTTACAAATAATGTATTTTTATTAAATTATAACATTGAAGTATCTCATAAAATGTAATAAATATTACGATTATCTCTAGTTTGTCCTACTATATTTAATATTCAGCCTCTGCGTAAATAATTATTTATATCAGAATATAATTATTGTTAGTGACATACCCAGAGGAGGGGGAAGGTCCGCCCCGAGTACCTAGCAGAATGAGGGCCAGAACATGAAATATTATTACTATTCACCAGATATTTGTATAAAAATTTTTGTATAGATTTCAGTTCTTAAAAATTATTTAAGAAAATGTTTGTCGAAAGTTAAAACAGATGTGTTTTTGGAGGGGGTGAGGAGATTAAAAATATTCCGCCCCGGCTACCAAGGATTCTGAGCACGCCACTGATTATTGTAAAAAATAGCACTTAAAACATTCTTTGTTTACTATATTCTGTAATCCTTAAATGAACGTAACATGATAACACTGTATAAGCAGAAAAATTTCGATATAAATCTTTTAATTGGAAACATTTTTTGAAAAATTATATATTCGTCCTCATCAGTCATTATTTAAAGCAAGAGTGGGCAAACCTGATTCACTAAGAACCACATAGGACAGGAGAATCTCTCATATTTGAGAGCTACAATCAGTTTCTTTCTGTATTAATGGGAGTCGCATCAGTTTTTTCAGATAATCTTAACAATGGTTTCAAAAATTGTTTATTATATATATGTCACATGTATTTATTTCGTATAGATGCATAATATCTATAGATATTACTTATATATAGATATTATCGTATAGATATTACTTTTTAAATTAAGTAGATATTTGTTCCATACTATGTATTGACTTTCATGGTGGAGCCACATAAAGAATAGTTCATTTTTTGAGCAAATTTAATTCGTATAATGAATTTGTTCTTTATGAATTATTTAATGGCTTATGATAACTAACATATATATGCATTTGAAAATATTTCCAATTGTGTATATCAGGAGTGACGAAACTTCATGTCTCTACGACCCAAATATGAGAATCTTAAGTATTAGATAGTCTCAATCAGTTTTTCGAGGTAATAATAATTACAAAAAATTTTTATTATACGTTTCATGCATTTATTTTTTATAGGTGATTGTTATTTTTACACTAAATGAACAAATTACAAATATATTATCTTTTAAAATTAAATAGATATCGCTTCATATTAATTTATCTTCATTGTATGGAGCTTTACTGAAGCTACCAAGAGCCGAAATTTGATGGCATTGTGTTACTATTTATTGTATAATTAATGAACATCAATAACGTTAGTCGTATAAATGCAAGATGTTTATTTTATAAATTACATTTTCTTCACAGCATAATGAAAGTTTACTAGAATGAAAACTTTCATCAGGTTGAGAAAGAATCAAACTTTCTCATAAATTATTCTCATTTTATATTGCTACTTGTTACATTGGATTATATATTAAATTCGTAATTTTTTAGTTATAATTAAAACTTTAACTTATATTCTTAATACAGTCCGCTTATTAGATCACTAACAGTTTTATTTCATTATTGTTAAGTATATTTCCTGAAGCACAATAAAATTTTTAAGGTAACAACACAAATATTGTTAATTTTTACGCCAAACATATTTTCAAGTACTGATATCAAGAATTATTTTATTGCCTATATTAACAAAGCACAATTTTTTTTATTTTACTTTTTTTCAAATAGGCAATCCAATCTAAGTAAAAGAAAACAAATCAAAATTCTGGCGCCACATTAAATTTGACTACTATCCAAAACTTCAGTTTTTTTTTACGATCGGTTTGGCGAAATGATCTGTTTTAACCTTCAGATTAAATCAATATAAAACGACAAAATCATAAAAAAAATTTAGAGTTCATCCTTAAATCAAGTTTAATATAAATACTGATTTTTGGAGTTGTTTTTTTATTACTTTTTTACCTTTCTTTTTCGCTCTTTCTCTCTATACATATAGTATATAGTATATATATATACAGAGAGAAAGAGCGAAAAAAGTTGTATAAAAACAATAAATAACAATATAGCATAGTGTTATTGTAGTATAATGTAATATAATACATATACTATACTACTACACACATAAACAAACACACATACAAACAAACACACACATAAACAAACACACAAATACACACAAACAGAAACACAAACCACCACACTGTATATATGTATATTAGAATTATTTAAATAGTTACATATAATTACGTTAAACAAAATATAACAATATAATAATAAAAAAACTTGAAAGAATAATTTATTTAATAAAGTATTCGTTTGTGTTCGCTAAACATACAAAATAAATACTTCGATTAAAATAAATACAAAAATATAATTTTAAATGCGAATATTTGTGTTTATTTTATTTTTTTTTTTTTTAATAATTTTAAATCAAAATGGAAAATTTACCTATTTTCTTCGAATCATAAATCGATACTGGTCTTGAACTTTATTTAAAGAAAGATGAAGCAACTCAAAAAATGTAGCAGGAATATTAAACGATTTGCTAGAAATAAATGGTTTTTTTTTATTTGGAATTAATCCAATTTAGTCAGTTCAACTCTTACTTTATATGACAGTGATGTTATTTTAAACATTGTTAATGAAATTTTATCGTTATTAAGTGAATCAAATTTTAATTGTAATATGAGATTATAAAATTTTTTTTCAATTAATTATTTAAATTTTATAATTTTAATTTAATTTTTAAATAATT
>AYEL01080242.1:0-107222 GCA_000484575.1 Olivierus martensii
TATATATATATAATTTATTTAATTTAATGAATTAAAATAAAATTTATTTTTCTTTGTTTTTTTTACTAGAATTTATTTATTTTATAAAGGATAAAGGTTGTTAAGATCCTTTTTACGCTGTTAAAAATAAATTATTTATTTAAATTATAATTTTTCTCCCCAAAATTGAAAAATATAATTAAATAAATATTTTTATGCTTCAATAACTTTATTAAAATAAATATTTCCATTATAATTTATATATATCAGTGAAAATGAATTATTAGTTTTTAAATAAAATGTTTTTATATTTCTTAACATGATTTATGTTATATCAAGATCGTGTTTATTTGATGATATCCAGATTACAATTTAATTCTAACAATTCTTGATATTCTGACAGAAGATTGGTTGCTTTTATTGAGTTATTGAGCAATTTGATTAATTTTAATCGAGTTACTGAATAAATTTTTGTAATTGACTTGATTTTTGTCATCATCAATCTCTAATTTTGAAGGTCGGCAGGGTGGCCGCGTGGTAAAGCTGTGGCTTACCACCTGGAGGATCTGGGTTCAAATCCTGATCTCACATCTCCGGTTTTTCAGGAGGGATCCGGGCCCGGTCCATTGACCCTCATCCTTCAACCATCGGGTTGATCCCATCATGGGTGTTGGCCAGCCTCTGATGTGCTCTATAAGTGGCCGCCGCCAGATATAGAATATCCCATGAGGATATGCGGCTTAATCAAACTAACCTAACCTAACGGTAACCAAATCTAATTTTGAAGACTAGTAAATAAAAAATTAAATGAATATTATACAGGAAAACCTGTGCTGGTGCCAACCTGCAAGCCATGGCTACCTTAATATCCGCCCAAGCATATTGCGTGATTTTTAAATTGTGTAAAATGGCCATTTGTGTTCCCTGGCCATGACTATTGATATTTAATCTCGGCCTTGTGTGCAACATCTACTAGGTGGCCAGAAAATCGTGTTTTGATCAGAAATGCTGGATAGACTCTAGGTCTTCCATCAGCTGAGGATTCTAAAGTGAAAAAATCCCGAAAACAGACATTAATTAATGATTTCTTTCCTTAGATTTAATTAAGAATGTGAACTGTCCATAAACTTTGTATTTTAAACTTTGATGTTTAATAACGAAATTTGCAGCATGTTTAATAAAGAAATTTGTAGCTAACTGTCTGTATGTCTGGTGGCCAACCTGTGCTTGGTGGCCATAATCTCAGTCGCCAAAAGCTGGCCATCTAGCACAGGTTTTCCTGTTTATAACCAAACAATTTATTTAATATAAGCATATTAGAAAATGATAAATACTAAATTTTTCTCGAATCGACAACAAATAAAAAAAACTGCGAATAATATCTCCAGTAAAGAAAAAATGTGAACCTAAACACCATGTATCTATGAGAATTAATATAAAAAATCAAAATAAACGTAGAATGAAAACAGATAAAGAAGGAAATCGATATAATCTGCGAACAGAACAGTTACTTTTATTATAAGAATAATTCTGAAGCATTTTTATCATTTTATTTCATTCGTTCTACTATAAGAAAATTGATTAAATTCATGTTATTCTGATAAAATGACGAAATTCTCAATTGTTATCGCAATATTACTATTTCATATGAAATAAAATACAACTATTCAAAAACATTAAACCTGGTTATACAGCTGCCATTCTTCTATTCTTTCATCATATACTATAGGTACATTATTATAGTCTGAACAACCAATACTATTCAAATTTTTCACCTTTCACTTATGTATTCTATTGAAATTTTTAATAAAATTATTCCAGATTTTCCTTTATAGGATCTTCATAATCCAGTATGTCAATGTGGGGTCTACGAGTTGATTCAGTAAATGAATAATATTCGTTACTCCTTCACTATTATGTTTAATTGGTAAGGTAACCATACAGGATTGTAGAGTTATGGCTACATGATCAAAATATCGATATTATTTTAATTACTATTCATAAAATAATCTAATTCTATTCATTTATATATATTATGATTATACTGTCTTTCAATTATATTTAGATTCTCATCTACTTAATGTTTTGTATCTCTCCTTTGGATCGATATTGAGGATAAATAAGTCATCAGGATTAAGATTATGAAGATATTATGCGTTATTATTAACTTGGTAATGGTTATTTTTCCATCAGAAAAACCTGGATTGATTTGAGAATTTAAAATACTTTCGGTAGCATCTATTTAAATGAAAATATTACTATTGGACATTACATTATGTTGGCAATGCCTTCTTGCAAAATATATTCGTGGCATGCAATTCGATGAAAAATTGACTTCATAATTAAGTAAGTTTTCATTTTAAATTAAAAAATAACTAGGGCCTATAAAACAATTTGTTTAACCTATTTTTTATCCTTTAAAGTTTTTCACATGTAAGATAATATCAAAATACATGTTTAAAGTATATCAAAATTAAGAATAATACCAAAATAAATACAGTACTAAATCTCAAATATGAATTTTCTAAGTTTAGCGTACTCTTGTCATTTAAGATTCTGATAAATTCGGATAATAGAAGGCCCCATAATACAGGATCTTAAATCTTAAAATAGAGAAACTCAAAAGAGATTATAAATATTTGTCCTTTTTACAAGAAGTAAAAAAGCTATTACATATCTCATATGTATAGGGCCTATATAAGTATCTCAATTTGGGAAATCTAAATCTGATTCCTAGATGTACAAATAACAAAAAATATGTAAATATCTGAAAATAACAAAATTATAACATAAATATCTTTAGGATTTACTTGATTTCTCTTTTGAGGTAATTCTAAATATTTGATTATTCTAGATGAAATATGAATCCTAGAACTAAATCATAATATATGAAAAAACTGAATTGAATATATCTGCTAAAACTTTTGTAACTGGTGTCAAAAATTTAATTTTATATCAGAAAAGTACATTAAAAAGACTATGAAATAATCTGTTTTATCCATATAGATATTCTAAACTTATATTATATAGGATTTAAAAATACATGGATAGAAAAAACAAAAATTTCACGCTATAATATTATAGGATTTAATAATACAGAGTACGGAAATATGATAACGATATTCTCATCCTGTATAAAGGATTTCAGTTATTAGGTCTACTAATTAGTTGTAGTATTAATGTATTATTAATAACTATTTATAAATAATATAACTACGGTGGCCAAATTGCGGCTCTGTAGTATCTTCAGTGTGGCTCCATACCATGAAAGTCAATAGTTAATTATATGGAGCAAATATATTTGTAATTTGTTCATTTATTGTAAAAAGTAGTATATATCTATACGAAATAAATGCATGCGAAATATATAATAAACAATTTTTGAAACATTTGATTAAGATTATCCGAAAATATTGATGGGGCTCTTATTGACCCAAAAAGAAACTGATTGCGGCTCTCAAGTATTTGAGTTTCTCCTAAATGGCTCGTAACGATATGGAGCTTGTCCATCCCTGTAATATAGTATTTTATATTTACAATATAATTGCTATATTTATAATACAACTACTACTGTATACTATAAATATTTGAAAGAATTATTTAGTTAACAAGATGAAGTTATTTGTTTCATTTCTCACAAAGTTGAAATAAATAGCAAATTATCTAATATATGATGTCGTTTATTTATTAATAAATGAATAAATTATCAATAAATAATGTGTAAAAAAATTACATATATAATATATAAGAAAATATCAGTTAATATTCTTATTTCTCGAATATATTGGTTTGTATTGGAACGATTGAAGTATCTTTTGATACCTTTCAAAGTAATAGTTAATGACTGTTTACATTCACAAAACTTTTGTTGAGATGAATAAATTAATTTATTTAATATCAAAATCAGTGAAAATATGTATTAAATATGTTCATTCATTATTTTGTTTGGGATATATATATTTTTTTATATATACAGTGGATTCCGCTTAATTGGGACACATCGGGCCAAACATTTTGTCCCAATTAAGTGGATGTCCCAATTAAACGAAGTAATAATAAATTCTAAAATAAAACATGTAATTCGTAGGTAAATAGGATAAAAAAAATAATAATTAGGTACCTATTGTAATGCTTTAATAAAATTTAAAAAAATAATAATTAGATACCTATTTTAAGGATTTATTAAAATAGTAATAATTAGGTACTATTTTAATGCTTTATTAAAGTAGGTACCTAATTATTAGTTTTTTACCCAGGTATCTATTTTAATGCTTTATTAAAATAGGTACCTAATTATTAGCTTTTGTACCTATTTTAATGATTTATTAAAATAGGTACCTAATTATTAGTTAGCAATCTCCTCTGACATAATTCGTAGGTAAATAAATAATAGGTAAAAAATAATAATTAGGTACCGTATTTTAATGATTTATTAATATAGGTAACTAATTATTAGTTTTTTTACCGATCTCCATCTTCAATGCTGGGCCGCTGATATTCACGCCTCCCCTGCTAACTATAGAAATCCATTGATCTAATCTTCTTCGACTTTTGAATCCCTTTCCATCACGCTTTCTTTTCGATGTTCGACTTCTGGATCCTTTCCATCACGCTTTCTTTTGGATGTTCCCGGAATTCTCTCTGTAATGCCCACTCCTTATGCAGTTGATTTTCTTTTTGTAGGAGACAAGATCCTTTCCATCACGTTTTCTTTTGGATGTTCCTGGAATTTCTTTCTCTTTTCCATCACGCTTTCTTTTGGATGTTCCCAGAATTTCTTTCTGTAATTCATCACACTTTCTTTTGAATGTTCCTGGAATTTTTTTCTGTAATGCCCATCCTCACGCAGTTGATTTTATTGTTGTAGGAGACGCGCTATGGTAGATTTTGCTTTCTTTTCGATGTTTCTGGAATTTCTTTCTGTAATGCCCACTCCTATTTTCTTTTGGATGTTCCTGGAATTTCTTTCTGTAATGCCCACTCCTTACGCAGTTGATTAGGAATTTCTTTCTGTAATGCCCACTCCTTATGCAGTTGATTTTCTTTTAATTTCTTTCTGTAATGCCCACTCCTTACGCAGTTGATTTTCTTTTTAAGACGCATCTATGGTAGATTTTGGTTTATTTCAGCGAATCTACCATGGCCTAGAATTACTTTCTGTAATGCCCACTCCTCACACAGTTGATTTTCTTGTTGTAGGAAAACGTGCTATGGTAAATTTTAGTACAACAGTTATATCAGGAGTCTACTATGGCACGCTATGGTAGATTTTGGTTTATTCGATGTTCCTGGAATTTCTTTCTGTAATGCCCACTCCTTACGCAGTTGATTGTTTTTGTAGGAGACGTGTCTATGGTAGATTTTGGTTTATTTCAGCGAGTCTACATGGGCTTGTAATCTATGGTAGATTTTGGTTTATTTCAGTGAGTCTACGATGGCTTGTATTACACTACGGTAGATTTTGGTTTATTTCAGTGAGTCTACGATGGCTTGTATTAAATGACTGGCTTTTAATTTTATTCAGCCAAGCAAGTCTACGACAGCTTGTATTAAATGGCTGGCTTTTAATTTTATTCAGCCAAGCAATTTTTTACTTGGAGTGGTAAAGGCTTTTAATTTTATTCAGCCAAGCAATTTTACTTGAGTGCAAAATCTTTTCTTGACATTTCTGAAAAGATTAGTGCATGTATGTGTTGCCATATTTTCGAAAAATCCCTATATTTCAAAAATTAAAAATTTCATAATTTTACTTGAATGTAAAATCCTTTCTTGACATCTTGGCAAAGATTAAATATGTATGTGTAGCCATACTTTGGAAAAATCCCTAAAATATATCAAAATTGTGTAGCCATACTCTCGAAAAATCCCTAAAATATATCAAAAATTGAAAATTCCTTTTCTTCTATTGTTCCAATTGAGCGAAAAGTTGTCCCAATTAAGCGTTTAAATTTTGTATTAGTTTATTAGTTGTTTTCGTTCTTTGAGATTTGTCCCAATTTACGCGGCTGTCCCAACCGGTGTCCCAATTAAGCAGAATCTACTGTATATATATAGTAGACTCCCGATTATCTATGGTCAAATTATCCAGGTTGTGAATTATCAATGTTTAATCTGCAACTCCAAAGCGATTTTTAATTGTCGTATTCTATCTTGTATCCATATTTGAAAGATTTTTAAATATGCAGATTTTTTCCTTTGTTATATCTTAGATAATCGGCGGTCAAAATTAGAATCAAACTAAAATTACAAATATTGCAATAATTTGTTGCTGTAAATGAACAAATTTCGTTTCCTCTTGCAATAAATAATAGAAAATTTGTATATATATATATACTAGCATACCCGTGCCCGGTGTTGCTCGGGCAATTCATGGTGTGTTATCAATAAATAATAGAAAATTTGTATATATATATATATATATACTAGCATACCCGTGCCCGGTGTTGCTCGGGCAATTCATGGTGCTATATAATACAGTAATAAACCAAGTTTATAGCAAATATTCTATTGTCTTTTATGAATGGGAGAAATCATAATGATGACCAAAGTGAAAATAACACATCTGCCATACATCATAACATTATGTAAATAACTTTCATTCTCAGATTGTGCCTAAGACAATGTTTCATCTGTATAAAAGCTCATCTACTCATCTATTGATGATGATGAAAAATAAAAATTTTTTAGCATTTGTATAACAAATAATTTCATTATTATTATAATTTGCTAGATTTTAAAATTATGTTTCCATTCAATAGATAATTAAACCATTTGTTTAATCATAAACTATTGTTTTATTGATTCTTACTTATTCCCATAGATAAAATGGGAAATAAATTCCTATTTTATGAATTTGCTTTACAAGTGCATTCCAGAGACAGACAAAGTTGGAAACAATCTAAAATTAAATAAATGAAAAATAAAATATTGTAGTAAATAACTTAGCAGAAAATTCTGGGATAAAAGTAAGTTTAAATTAAAAAATCTTTTATAGGAATGTTTTATTTACTTTTGACTGTGGATAAGAATAGAATATTTTATGCGTTATTATAATTAAAATTATTATAATTTTATTAAATTAGTTTTATTTGAGCACCATTTCTTATACAGAATATTTATATGTTACCTATTTATAGCTTTTATTCAGATTGAGTAATTAAGGTAGGTAAATCAAAAATAAAGGAATCCATTTTTCATCATATCAGCATCATCTGAATATCTGCATAGTCACATACTATTGGAATTTAAACTGTAACAACAACTTATTAATTATAAAGTTGGAATATTTTTCATTTGTAATTAAATTTTTATCTCCCCTCCAATTAAGCCTTGTTTTACAATGTCCCATTAAAGTTTCTATTAACTTCAGTTACTAGTTATCTGTTTTACAATTGTTAGATAAATATTAATTGGTAGATACTAATATTAAACTAGCAATTAACATTTATTTAACAATTATAAAACAGATAATTGGGGTTAAAGCTAACAGGAACTTTAATGGGATATTGTAAAACTAGGCCTTAAGGAATTTATAAGTATTTAATGAAATATTTTTACACATAAAAGATTATTACAATAAAACTTTGTTAATTTTAAATAATCAGGACCAGAAATTGAGACTGAATTATGCAATTTTTAATTATATGATTTTCTCAAAGAAGTTATTTTTAATTGGACATATTCTTATATAGTTTAAATTCATTATATTTTACTTCTACATATAGCATGTGTAAATTAATAATTATTGCACATTTATTGAAAAATTTTGCTGACATTTTTTAATATTTTTCTGAAAATATTTTGAATCTGCACAAATAAAACTTGATTAAAAAAAAAATCATTTAGTAAAAATGATTGCATTTATTTTATGTATAATGAATCAAACACTATTTCAAGATATGCTAGTAAATAAAATAAAATATTTTTGCACTTTAGTAATTTTCGACATTCATTTTTACATTCTAATTTTGATTCCATGTTAACATAAAACTAAAATTAAATTTTTGAACTATCATAAAGTTTTTTGATTATTATAATATAATTTCAATAATTCTTTCAAAACATGATCTAGTTTTAGTGTATATCAAAAAGCAATCAAGCATTCAAATGAAATTGAATTATCAAACAATGAAATGGAGCTATTTTCTGATCCAACAAAGAGGAAATATGGGGGTGTTCCTAAGATCTGGCTATATTTAAATCATAAATGCTACTCTTCAAAACAAAGCAAAAAGTTCACATAAATATAGGTCCAGAAATGTTTTCTTTTTGAGATAGCACAAGGTGCAAAAGCATTTAATTTAATAGGTTTATTAGTCTGATTATTAGATCCTTATTATTAGTCTGATTATTAGGTCCTGATTATTTAAAATTAACAAAGCTTTATTGTACTAATAAACCTAATTGTAATTTACAATGAACTGTAACAAAATGAATCATACATTAAAATCACAACACTGGAGGCTACTGGGACAATCTATGAATGAATGGAACCCACGATTTTGCTCTCTTTGACAGGAATTATGTATATGACTTACATTTTTATATCCCATGTCATCTCAAAAAGGAAATATTTCTGGACTCATATTTATATGGGCTTTTTGTTTTTTTTTTGATAAATAATATCTATATTTTAAATTTTGCTAGAGTTTTTAGGAACACACTGTATATTAAAAAATAGTTTTGCATAAAAATTTTATGGTTTCTCCAAATTAGGATATTAAAATCAAATTGTCTTATGCAATCTTCACTTTTGAAAGAGGACTACTGAAATAAGAAATATCTTGTTTGAAAAATGTACTTGAATGGAAGTTTTATTTGATCATCATCTTGCTACTTATTCATTTAGCAAACATTTGTAGTAACTTACAATCTAAATCTGTATGTATTTATCAATTAATCAAAAAATAATTTTGATAATTATTTTGAACAATGCAGATTTTAACCAACTGTTGAGCTAGAATTCAACAGTGAATAAAAAATTAAATTAAAAATTAACCAGATTAATCCATTTCATTGTTTGATAATTATCTATCATTATGATAATTAAAAATTGTATACTTTGAGCTGGAGTCTGTAGTTTACTTCAAATTAAAGAGTATTTTGATTTAACCAATATCAAATTAACAAAGTTTTACTGTTAATTTGATATTCTGAATTGTCAAATGAATAAAAAAACTGAGCAATCTATTGCAAACTTTGTATAAATATATTAATAACATCCATAATTTCTTTAATAAATTTTAATTATTAACAATAAAAATGATATTAAAAATACAATTTAAAACTATCAAAAAATACAATGTAACTTACTTTATTGTGTGAAATTCCAGCTGAACATTTGAATTTTGTTTTAGAAAATATGGCATCTCTCATTTCATTTACAATTACAGCAGCAATAGCAAGGTTCTTATCAGAGATGGTTTCACATTCATTTATAGATTCCAACCATGTAATTACAGAATTATTTAACTCTAAAATAATAATATAAAATTCTCTTAATTTTTATAAGAAATAAATACTTATATAATTAAGTATATATTGATTAATTTAAATCAGCATTTCCCAAACTAAGTTCTGCAGAACACCAGTATTCTGCGGAAGGTCAATAAGTGTTCCATAAAAATTATGAAAATTAATATAAGCCTTATATAATTTAAAATGCTGTTTCAAGTTGAAACTGGAGTCGCTTGTTTATTTTACTATTTTCATGTTTTTTCATAATTATAATTTGATAATGTTTTTTTGTTTTGTTTTCTTAACTCTTACACTTACTTGCCTAATTTATTTATTATTAAAATGTATTTATTCTATAAGATAACCAAGGTGTTCCATAAAAATTTCAGAATTTGTAAAATGTTCTGTCATAGAAAAAGTTTATTCATCATTTCAACATAATGAACAAACTTTAAATCATTTTATAAGGAATTTTCTAATAATTAAAATTTTGGCTAAATGATAAACATAATTATATAGAGTATTTTAAACAAACCTGCATAACTATCTTAGTATGTATTTTATTGTTAATAGGATGCTTATTGAAAATTGTAAAATCAACTTTCAATTTTTTTCATTTTTTATGGAAACATAAGAAGAAAAAATTTCAAGACTATTTTCATTAGCTTTAAAAACTGACTAAACAACATTTCTTAATGTTAACAGAAATCTGTGCAACTACTTTTTATAATACAAAAAAAAAATGAATCAAATCTTGAAAATAAGTAATTATATAAATTAAAAAATAATTATTTTCCCAAGTTTAATAACACATTAAAGATTGCTAAACTTGCAAATAAACTACTTTCATAAATAAATATTATTCTTTCAATGAAAAAATAACATATTTGGAATCGTAAAAATTAAAAATTTTTTCAATCAAAAATAATATAGGTAATCCTCAATTTATGCTGTGGTTAGGTTCTGCTATATTAGTTCATAATTCAAAAGTTCATAATTTGAGATAAAATTACATGTCAGTTTCCAAAAGTTTCTATCCACTTCTCATTGGCAAAGGGACACACACTCAGGTGGTCACTTTTGTTCTATTTACAGAAGCTTCTAGAAATGTATAGAAATTCATGTAAACTGTGTATAACAGTAACAAAATTTATAAAGGTACAAATTTCATAATTTTGAAACTGTAATTTGAGGATTTTAAATTGAAAGTTGTCTGTATTTGCCTAAAATTTTTGAATTTAAATAACTTGTTTTTAAAATATAGATAGTTCCCACAATTATGAGCTAACTCATTCTTGGAATATGCTTGTTAAATAAAAACTTGTAAACCAAGAATCAATTTCCATAGATATGATATAATATAATGTTAAAACCAGGAGTTCCAATTTCAGCAATGCAATTTGACCGCAAAAAAATTAAAGATCAACAAAATCAACAGTATACGATTAAACAATGATTTATTTATCTAAATAAATGAAATATGGCCTTTAAAATCAAGCAAATTATAATAATAAAGAAATTATATTATATAAATAATATTAAAAAATTTTTATTCTTCATTATTATTGACAGATAAGTAGATGAGCTTTAAAGCAGATGAACTACTATTTTAGGCACAATTTGGGAATAGAAGTTATTTACATAATATCCTAATAAAACAGGTGACAATGTACTTCTACTTCTTCCATTTTAAATTTTCCAATTTCAAAGCAGATGATGGAGTTTCTGCTACAAAAGCAATTGTATGGAATTTATAGTTATGTATGTGGGTTTAAATTCCTTTTTATGAATGTTTAGGATTTATTTATTGCAATTAATGTTCATATTTTTGATTTTTTTGATACTTCACATTTGAAAAAAAAAAAACTAAATCTGGAAACTCTTAAACCGAAACTACCTGTATTTTGTTTCATTTATTAATGAAATTTTTAAATTTCATAAATTTAAATAAAATATTGGAGTAAATCTTCATTTTAAAGAAATACTAATAGTTAATAAGTGGAAAAGTTTTTGCTAATAGCAGGTATTTATCAAATGCCAGTTTTATATATGATGACTATTAAACATATATAACAAAACCCTGCTTAATGATTATCCTGTTAACAAAATAAATCTATCTAGAATGCATCAATGCATTCTAGAGCCATATGTGTTTTGTTTTAACATTTATCTGATGATTGCAATATTATGACTGTGATTGCTTATGACTGCAACGAAATAATCAGGTGCTCAAACCCAGCTTGTCTGTTGACTTGATGTTTGACCCAAGAGTCAGCAATAACAATGGTCAAATTACCTAGCTTGTAGACATTATCCTAGTCATCTGGTCAATGGCCAGAAGTTCCATAACAAAATCTTCTAATGATGTATTAGTAGAATTTGATTGAATAGTCTTCAAACCACATTATAAAACTGGGTTAGTTAATTCTGATGACAGTTTCATAGTTCATAAAACACACATCACAAATAATAATAATAATAATGAAAATGGTATATGATGACAACAATTCAACAAAAATACAATGATTGATGAGTATTGGATAAGGACAAAATTCCAATGAATGCTAGTGATATTAGTGAATTCTGTTTGAACTGATGATCAAATGGCTTATATATCAATAGATGTGAACAGCCCAAAGCCAATCCAGGCTACAAATGATTTATATAATGTCTTGCTGAAAAAAGATGAATTTACATAATTTTATGAAGCAATCCATAATGGCCAAATGGTACATTGCTTCCACCTCCATTCATCATCTTATTTTCTGCTATTTGGCAGTTGATTCAAAGATAAGGTGAGAAGTAACTGGATGACTTATTCATGATGAAAAATGATGTAAATTTATTGTTAAATAAATACATTCTTGAACTTTTAGTGATGTTAATTAATTAATTGCTTTGTGAGATCAGCTATAGACAGACCTCAAATGATGAGCATGCAATTCCTAACCAGATAACTTCAAAGTGGTCTGACTAGGCTTTGGCTAATTAATCAGGAGTATGTTTATTGGCTGTCTAGGTTGTGTAAAATGACATGGATGCAGTCATAGAGTCAAAAAAATTTCATCATTTTTTGACACACCAATATTTAAACTCATGATGTTATAATGGCTCATTAACATAGTATACAATTGTAATCAGCAATACCTATTCATGAGCTTTGGGTATTTACAATCTGCTAACAATCTGATATGAAAATATTTACATTTTTGAATTTTTTGATGAGTCTAAGTTTATATTCTAAGCCAGAATATATATTTAGACTCATCAATTAACTGTAATACAATAATATTTCTTTTAATCATATGACAGTTGTTCAGAAAGTAACTTTTGATTGGCTATAAAAATTACTAATAATATAGTAAAAACGTTTACATATCTAAATTATTTTTTTTTATGCATTCATCACCTGAATTTAGATATTTGTCCTATTGGGTAACAACTTTTCAATTCCTATGTTAAAGAAATCAGCCTCCTATAAGTTCAGCATTGCCTTTATTCTTGTCTTGAAGCATTGTGTACTCAACCAGTTTTTCATGTATTAGAAAAAGCAATAATTCCTCAGAGCAAAATCATATGGTAAATGATTAAAGAAATCCTAGTTGAAATGTTGAAGCATTTCTTGAAAATAAGCATAGTATGAGGGCATATGTTATAATGTAGCAAGATGATGCTGGAAGTCAGCATACTTTGGTAGTGCCTCATAATATATCTTGGAACTGATTGTAGTTCTTTGTACTATAAATTCCAGAAGCAGCATGGTAAATGAGTAACTGCATACACTTCACAGCTAATGGGAACATTGATGATAACATTCATTTTAAATCACTGGTTACACAATGCAAAATCAATAATTATCAGTTAAAAATATAATATCTCAATAATTATTGAAGCATTTTATACTGCTATACATGTACAACCTTTCATCCACTTCCCCTTCACTGCTTAAAATTAATGGAAGTTACTTTCTGAATTTCCCTCAATGTGCATTTATAATTTTGTTTGTATTTTTATGGATTCGTATCTATTCTTTATTTATAGCATTTATAGAACAAATATTGTTTTAGAAAAGATACTTTTTAGCGAAAAAGAATTGATGTTCTTCAAATGAAATAAACTTTAATATATATTTCTGTACTCAAAATGATTATATCAGTTAATGTAAATTTTGTGGAAGCAATTATTGGCATTAATAGGGAACTATTATATAAGTTTATTTATGAAATTTACAGTTCATATAAAATTATTATTTTTGATTTTAGAAAGATTTAAATTTAACTTCTGATATTGACATATGACAAATACAAATATCAATGATCTCTCAGATAAAAAAAAATGTGAAGGTTCTGCATGATCATATTGTAAGTATAGTTATCATTTTTCAACAATTGACCACTTTTCAGCAGATTATAGTAAGTCCTTGACTTATGTGGTTAATTTGTCCAAAAAATTTCTGTGTAAGTCAAAAGCTGCATAAAGGTATGTTTAGATGATTCCTCTTTGCATGGAATGTTGTATGCAGAATGATGCATGCCTCAATGTTCAACAGCTGCATGAGACATGCAGCTTGCTCCTTTGCATTCACATATAGAGGACATATTGCAGAAAATGCCACCACAAAGAGTTGTATATCATCACTTTAGCAGCAGTACTGTTATCATTTCAAATATTCCCAGTTAAAATATGACCTCGATCCTTTAATTTTATTTAAAATGGATTTCATATCCATTTGATATTTATCATCCAACTCTTATATAGCATCATGTTGTGCTTCCTGGTTTTTGTATAATTTATGGGAAGATTGCTATAAAATAACTTGACAATGATAATCTTCAATAAATTGAAGTGTTTTCTCCATACCCCAATCCATAAAGCAAAGAAAAATTTGTGAAAAAAGTTTAAAAATAATCAAAACAACACGATGTTGCACAACTACTTGCATGTGTAGCCCAACTAGAACAGGGAACACATGTGTTTTCTTGCACCTAGTATTGCATCAGATGTTGAGGCATGAAAGGAGCATGCCTTCTCATGTATCTTGTTGAATGAAAAGTAGTACTGTCTAAATGTAGCTTAAGCCCAACAATGCTTCAATTCAATATATCTGAATGGGCACATAGCAAATGGAATGGCCAAATGAAATTTATAAATATACTTAACCTCTTGAGAGCTGAACAGTATTTCACATCATTGGTAATATTGTACCAGCCACTTTCTGTAGTTAAGCCTAATGATATTGAGAAATTTATAAATTGCCATATCATGCTTATTTTTTTGTCAAAGAAATCTGAAAATTTTACAGTTTATACATTCCTTTTTATCAATACAATTATTTTTTATTTATTTATTTAAAGAATATTCGTTGCATATATTATACCAAATTTTATTCTATTTTTTGTGATTTTTTAGGCATCCACTCAAATTATTATGTCTGTTTGATAGCTGTGTCCATTCTGAATAAAATAAGCCACAAATGATGTATTTCCATCCATATTTTGATGAAAAATCGTTTATTTAGTAAATTAGTAACATTATGCAAATTTTTTTAGCAAAACTGATGTATACTCTCTTATAAAAAATGCTTAAATTTATATTTGATATCATTTTTAAACAATTTTTTACATTAAGTTATATGTTTACTTGACATTTAATAGTTCTGTGCTTTATTTTGCAAGATATCTGTCGTTTTTTTAAGAAAAAATTCTAAAGTTAGAACAATTCTCCTCTTACAATAATAGCTATATTAGCTTTTTTACTCTTATTGGTTCAGAATATACTTTTCTGCCAATAAGAGACAGTATTGAGCTTAGTAGGTGGAACAGAAATTTCCTGGTAAGGAAATGGCAGGAGTTCTAAGCAAGCATGCCATGCCCATTTATACTTAAAAATAATAATAATTCCAATAATAATGTTCCAATAGCAATCACTATTGGAACATAATAATGTTTAAAACAACCAACTACCCATTCCATACCTTTACCATGTTAATGCATAGATAAAAAACTAAGACCATAAGTGATATTTTTGCAAAAAAATAAATTGTTTAATGAATCTTTTATTTGCATTTTATGGAAATTCAACATAAATATCTTATGCATCTACATAAATCAGAGATTTAATGTATAAGATTCATGGTTCAAACATCCATAACAATCTAAAAAGTGAAAATGATTGTTTTACATTATCAAACACTAACACCTATCAGAAAAAAGTTTAAAATTAAAAATTAATAGTATTAGATAAATTCTAAATATAGTCACTATCAGTCAAATTTACTGATTCTAAATGTTGGGCCTGAGGATGATGATGACAGTCGTTGGCCTGAAGTGCGAGATGCATGTAAGGACAGGTAATGAGGATTGGAGGGCGAGATAGAGACTATGTTCAACAAGAACAACTTCCTTTATTGTTTCAAGAGAGATTTTCGAGATTTCATCTCGTAACAAGTTAAAGAGACCTGTTACAAATTCCAAAAAAAAAGGGGGATGATGACTGATGAAAGTTGACAGATGCAGACACAAACAGTCTTTAGTCCAAATGAAATTTACAGTCTTTAGTCCTTGATACACCAACAGAAATTCTTGAAGCACATGGAGAGTTCGGTTGACAGATCAATATTTCATGCAGTCTTCTTCTCACTCAGCTCTGGAGATAGGTGATGTGAATTTGGTATTACCTTGCTAAGGGAATAGACAGACCTGCACTCAATCATAGAACTTTTAAGAAAAATGAAGAAATAGAAGCAAGGTTGACAAATCCAAATGCGTCAGAGACTGGCAATATCAGTTAAATAAAACTAGATCAAGGAGGGTAGAGGAGGATGACGGACAAGTGTCGGACAAACTGTATCAGATGTAACAAACGAGTGGAGGAACTGTAGTAATGCATGGTAATAGAACGAGCAGTGGACATGTGGAACAAGTGCTGATCGAGGGCAATGCAGGCTCTTAAATACCTGTGACCTTTCTCTCACATTTTTCCTAGGGAGAGAGTGAAACAGTTTACTTCTTGGAATATTCACTGAGCTAGGTGTCAACTTCTCAACTATTCAGCTGACACCTGCATGTGAACTTCCTCGCAATTTATTGTTACTGGGGACAAAGGTCCACAGATTAATCGAAATACAATCTATAATGTCTAGTATTTCTTAGCGGTTGTTTTGACAAGGTATCTCTCCTCTTTTTCCAGATCCCTTTACTCATCTCCGATTTCTCAACAGACAAATTACATATGACCTCGAATTCCAGCCCCTCACATAAAGGTTGTTGTTGTTATGTGCCATCAAGTCGAGTTCGACTTCTGGTGACTACGTGGACAAATTCTCTCCATTCAGACCTGCTTTTAGTCAGATTGCACAGTTCTCTCAAAGTCATTCCAGTAGTTGTCTTGATCCTATCTATCCATCTTGTTTGTTGTCGTCCTCTTCTTCTGCTTCCCTCCACCTTTCCAAGCATAAAGGTTATTGGGTTCTAAATTGTTAAACAGATGTTTTCTTATATATATTTTAAAATAAGTATTAATTATGAATAATTTAAATTTTAAAAAATTTCATTTTTCATGTTCTTTAGATAGTCATTGAATAAAAAATATTCAATGACTATTTAATGTATTTTATGCCTTTTTTTAACACAATTTGCAAATTAATAAGAGAAAAATTTATACAATTTGCAGAAAAATTATATATACAAATCATTGAATATAGTTATCAAATAACAAAAGATGGAGTATAGTTTATTAATGAATTTCATAAAATCAAAGTTTCAATAGGACAAAAAATTTATGGAAAAAATTTCAATTTTATATAATTTTTAAAACTTGTTATTTTAAGTTTAGATGATAAATATATTTTAAGATTTTGAAATTTTAATAAATGTGATAATTACCATCATCCCAACCAACTATAGAGGTTTGGGGCAATTGTTCTGCTAAAATTTCAGTTTCCAGTTTTGATACAACAAGTTGAGTTATATCTAAATATGCTTCATCAATGCTAGCTCTTTCTACACAATCACAGAAACTACTAAGAACTTCAATCACTTCTGCTCCTGCATCTCGATATCTATAAAATTATAATGTATTTGTTATTAAATTGATAAAAAAATTAGTTAATAAAAATATAAGCAATCCCTGAGTTACATAGTTCCATATTTATGTAATATTATTTTTAGGTAATGAATTGGACCCAAATCCAAATACCTCCAGAAAACATGAAGTGTGGGACTATGAATTGAATCTGGATCTTCCAAGATGAAAAGTGACTGCTTTAATAGGTAATTTATGTGCTTATTCTTTAATATAACTATTTTTAGAGTTATATCATTATGACACATTAAAACTATATAACATATGCTCCAACATAAAGGTTTTGATTTACATAGGGTTTTGCAGAATAATCCACATACATATCTCGGAGACTGCTTGTATTCAAAACGAAATAAAGGAGCTCCCAGAATTATGTTTTTGGTAGCAGTATGTAAAATTGAATTTATCTATATAAATTATTACATCAATAATACAGTTAATTAAAAACAAAAGCTATAAATATAGCTTTCCTATAAGATACACAATATACCTACTCAATATGATGCACATAGTAATATACATCATATTATAATAGTTATCGTGATATTCAATAATTATATCGAGTTAACTATCGAGTTAACTATCATTGTGATATCATGTAAAATGCAAAAAATCAGTATAAAATTATAATATTGCATTGTATACTGAATTGCAAAAATGATTTTTAAAATTAAATAAAAGCAAACAATAAGCCAAATAAGTAAGATAAATCGTTTTGATTTATTGTTTGCTCTTATTTAATATCTAAAGTAAGAAGTTTTTCAATATGATTTTTAAAATATTTTTCATATCAAAAATATCAAATTAAATTTATGGAAGAAGTTGATTTGTATAAGTCAGAAAGCTCTTGTATTCAAAAATGCATAGCAGAAAAAAAAAATCTAATTGAAAATATTATCCTATTTAAAGAAACTATATGAAAATTTTGATTATTATTTCATTTTTATCAAATCAAAAAATAATGAAATATTAATTTCAAAGATTAGAAATACTAGAAAATTTATTACTTTAATCATTCATATCACATTCTTCTCATCTATTTATCTTAGTTTTAAATAGAAAAATTTGAACAAGACAATGCATTTATACAATTTATATAATATAGTGATAGGATGTTAACATTAATGATAATACTATAGATTTCACAATAGATAGTATCATTCACTCTGTAATATTATAGCTATTGTTGTTACATTATTATAAAATTGTAGTGCAGCTGTATTTTAAATTATTATTATGATTTAAAAAATATATTTTGGACATTAAAATTTTTATGTAAAGTCATTTGACTTTACATAAAAATATGTAAGTTAGATTTAAACAAGTCAAGGAATTTCTATATAGTTTTTAAAAGAAACTTCTCTTAAAACTGAAAAATAAATATTTACTGAACAAAAATAGTAATAATAAAAAGTACATATTTTATAAATACAGTCTCTCCCTGACTTAATATAGTCAATTTTACATATAACATTTTCAATAATTTTTTTTTATATTTCTAACTTGCTTTCCAAAGAAAAATGAGGTTTTTAAGATTGGGCCAATATCTGTTGATGTTTGTCTGTGCTCTCCTCAATAACTTTTGAACCAATTAGCAGATTTTCATGAAATGCAACAGTAATGTTCTGTTATTAATCCTGAAGGATAGAATTTCATTTTTTTTACATCTTTAGTTTATATTAAGTGTTAACAGTATATGGGGTAACATATTGCTTATCTGATTTCTTAACACAATACCATGTATCTCAATATCTATCATAATAAGTCACAGCCCCAATATAACACCATCATGACATAGTAATGGATGATGTCATCACGACATCTGTGCTGGTTAAATTTGTGTTAAAATTGGACACACTAAACCACTGGATTCTAAATGCTAAATGAATGATACTTTTAAAAAGAAGGCAATTTTTGTTTTTCTGGAACATCTTGTTTTCAGATATAGACCATAAACATATATTGTATTTGTAGATTACAAATTCAAATATTTTGGTTTATATTATTGAAACATTATATTCACTTGATTTATTTATGTTTTTGTATATTATTTATTTATCTTAAATATCATATTACTGATATGATATAATTCTATATAATGCTGCCTCTTTTTCAATCAAGGAACAATATGGCATCATAACATTGTAAAGGTACAATTATTGTAATTACATAGTCCTGGGATTTTTTAATCCAGAATTTCTATTAAAAAATTATTTTTCTGACTTACATAAAGTTCTACTTGTGTAAATTTCCAAAAAACATAACACTTATGTAAATTGGGGAGTGACTGTAATAATGTATTATTTAATATATTGACAAGAAGCAGTAGATGAAATTTGCAAAAAACTTTTTGTCCATATTGTATTAAGAAATTTATATTTATTCACTTAAGAATTTTGGATTTATTAAAAATAAAAGTAAAAAATTTTAGATTTACTAATAAGTAGGAACTTCCACTTAGAAGCTTGTTTTTAAATTATAATTCTTATTTTAGATTTGCTTATCTTGCAATAATAATTTATATAGAATAAAAAGTTTATATTTTTATATGCTACTAATAAGTTAACTTAAAAATAAGTAATCTTATTTTTTCAGCAAATTAAATTTATAATTAATAATATTGATTCCTATAAGAAATATCAAGTATTTTCTATAGTCTGTAGACCAGGGGTGGCCAACCTGTAGCGCTTGCACCAAAAGTGGCGCATTGCGCATGATTAGAAATGGCACACTGAACTCCAGAGAAAAAATTAAATTTTCTCATATAATTTATCTATATATATTATAAATCTGAAATGCCTGCATGCGTGTGTTCACTTTTAACACAAGAATGGCTGAATGGATTTTTATGAAACAACTTTTGTTTGTTAGGGGATTTATGCAGGAAGGTTTAAAGACAGATATTGATTATTAGAAATTGATTTTATATATTGTAATTGGCTGAAATTACTTGATATAAAATCCAAGATGGAAGATTAACGCTATTTGAGCAACCTCATTGGGTTACACTGACCATGTGACATGTTAACTGGCCGATATCATTGGAATACTATGATCGTGTTTTGGTAATTGAGCAGTCTCATTGGATCATAATGGCCACGTGATTATTGCACGTAATCCAAATGAGACTGCTCAGTTACTAAATTAATGGCGGATATCAAGTACTGTGCTATATATTATTTCGTTAAACTATTGAACTTCAGATTTCAAATTATAAGATTTTAAAAGTTTTTTAATCTTTCTCTAATTTTCTATTGATTATAGCTTATATTACTGTATTTAGCTGTAATAAGCTTAAGTTAAACTTTGATTAGGCTTAGTGACCACATGGTAATGTGATATTGGAGATATCTCATCTAATATATACAAGGGCTATTTTTTTTTTCAAGGTCCAATCGGTCACGAAATGAAAACCACAGTGAAAATCAAAAGTGTTTTATTTGGAACATTTAGATACATCTTCCAGCTACTTCTCTATATAGTCGCCGCTCCGACTGAGGCATTTGTCGTAGCGTGGTACCAACTTTCCAATACCCTCGTCATAGAAGGCAGCCGCCTGTGTTGCCAATGCTCTACGCTGGTCCGCAGCTCATTGTCTGAGCCAAATTTCTGTCGTCCTAGCCAGTGTTTCATGTGAGCAAAAAGATGGAAATCGGAGGGAGCTAAGTCCGGGCTGTATGGTGGGTGATCAAACACATCCAATCAAAAACTCTGCAGGAGCTTCTTTGTTGCAGCTGCAGTGTGCAGCCATGCATTGTCATGAAGAAGGACAATGCCTGATGACAACATTCCTCTGCGCTTGTTCTGAATTGCCCTTCGTAGACGTTCAAGAGTAACGCAGTATGAGGCTGCAGTGATGGTCATGCCACATTCCATGCATTCCACCAAAAGAACACCTTTCCAATCCCAGAACACAGTAGCCATACACTTTCTGCTGGAGAAGGTTCACTTGAATTTCTTTAGTTTATTTGGGGAACAAGAATGCATCCACTGTTTGGATTGCTCTTTTGTTTCTTCAGTTTCGAAATGAACCCATGTCTCGTCACCTGTGACAATTTTGTTCAAAAATTTTTCTCCGTCATCATGGTAGCGCTGGAGAAACGTTAAGGCAGTGCCCATTTGTTGTGTTTTGTGATGGTTGGTCAGCATCTTCAGAACCCATCTCGCACAGAGTTTGCAGTACTGCAGTCTCTTACTCACGATGGTAAAGAGAGCTGACCGTGAAATTTCGGGAAACAACTCACTCAACACAGAAATTGTGTCACTTGCTGAACCAGTTCTTCGGTTAACACCCTCTTTCTTCCCTGCCCGCCTGCATCATGAACATCTGTACATCCTGCTTCAAAGTCCCTGCACCATTGCCGCATTTTGCTGTCACTCATGAAAGATTTTCTGTACACATTACTCATTCGGTGATGAATTTCGGCTGCATTGCATCCCTCAGCATGCAGAAATCAAATAACAGCACGCACTTCACACTTATCGGGAGACTCTATTGTGCGAGGCATGTTTAAGTGCTCACTGCACACTCAGAACTGACAACTGCGACCGGACGCGATCGACGGGCATACTAGAGACACTGCGCAACACATTTGCGCACAGCGTCATCGGATTTTCACAGGAGTTTTCGTTTCGCGACTGATCAGACCTTGAAAAAAAAGTAGCCCTCGTATCTATATCTATGAACATAAATCTAGCTGTTAAATATATTCATGTTACCATATTTTAAAAGGGCTGAAAAGAGACATAACTATGTATGGCGCATCTTAACTAAAAAACAAAAAAATTGACGCATGAACTATAAAAGGTTGGCCACCCCTGCTGTAGACTATAGAAGCAGTCTGTAAGTGAGAATTTAAATAATCACAAAAATTATCAGATTTTCAAAAAATTCTATATCATAATACTTGGTATTAAGATGTGGAATTTCCAGATAATAAAACGCATAAATTTTTTTATTAATTTTTTTTTTTTACTGAAAGAAGCCTATTAACAGCAAGAATAGTGTCTAAATCAATTGTATCCATATCAGTAATTTTTACTTTCAAAAGCCAGTGTGTGCACCTTTTATTTTTGAGACTAATGAATATTTTAGAAAATTCAAACTTACTACCAAACTGATAGTAATTTTATATTTTAAGTAATCTTGCATTTTTTTTTTACATCAGACATAATTTTTGATATAGTCATTATTAGTTAAATAATTAGAATTTTGTTATATAGGATGTCTGAAAAGTATCTTTACACTTTTAGAAAATCATTAAAAAAAACAAAGAAGGATATGCACTTACGATTTTTTTTTATTCAATAAAGAAAGTATCAAAGTTCTTTCTTTACAATTCTTATAGAATTTCAATATGCGCACCATTAGTCACATGCAACACATCGAGTCGGTAAGAGATTTCAAGCCAAGTTCTGTGAAGCATTGCAGAATTGACAGTCTCGATGGCCACTGTAATTCGACTTTTCAGTTCGTTAGTGTTGTGAATTTGGGATTGATAAATAATATTTTTAACGTATCCCCATAAAAAATGTCCAAAGGCGTGCTATCTGGAGATCTAGATGGCCACTGTATTTGTCCTCCTCTTCCAATCCAATGTCTCGGAAATTTTTTATCTAGATATCTAGAGCATTGTGCACTGCCAAACCCCAATGTGACGGTGTCCCATCCTGCTGGAAAAATGATGTTAGGTTGCAGGTCCTCTACTTGAGGAAATGCGAATCGATTTATGAGGACTATGATGAAAAGGTTCATGAATTCGTTCATCATCATCGAAGCTTCTGTTAGGCCCGACCAGATTTCGCTTTAGGAAAATGCTACCTATTGTCATAAATCTCTTATGCCATTCAATTGTCAGTCTTGAAAGTGAATTTCGATCATATGCAGTCCAAAATTTACGTTGTACCTGCATTGCAAATTTAAATTCAATAAACTACGCTACAACTTGCAGTGAACTTGCGGTGAAGCCGTTTTGAAGAGAGACCTATATTTGGTGCTATTAAGAGTGCTATATCGTGTCCACTTCATTTAAAAAAAAACTTTGATATTTTATTGAATACAAAAAATTGTAACTATACATTCCTCTTTGTATCTTTTTAATAATTTTCTAAAAGTGTTAAAGATATTTTTCGGACACCCTGTATTTCATTTTAAATTTTTTCAAAAACTAACATTAAAATTTTTAGCAAGATTAGCAATCACATTAAGTTATTTTTGAAAATTTTAAGGACTGGCTAGTGAGGAACCCATCATGGTTTCATAGATCTATCAATTTATAAATAAATATTTTAAATTAAGTCACAAGTCATTATTTCTAAGTATAGAAAATCCAGTAATCATTAAGAATAAAACCAATGTTTGTCAAAATTTAAATTCTTGAATCACCAAAAATTGATATATTTAAAAATTTCATTAAAATAAATTAAAATTAAAAATTTCATTTAAAACTGGCATAGTTAAAACATGAAAATTGATTATTAATGTTCAAAAATTACGCTACCTTTAAATGATGAATTATTTTTTCTTTATTCTAGCACTTAGGTAGGATATAAATATCTTTATTACAGTTATTATGAAATTACAGAAACGTTTTTGGTCTATCCGATCCTCTTCAGCTGTATTTATACTATATACATACAGTATATTATGTAGACCTTTTTAACAGTTAAGCCTTCCAATAGAATAGTGTGAATTCTATGAGAAGATATATATATATATCTTCTCATAGAAATATATATCTCTTCTCATAGAACATATATAGAATTCACACTGTTCTATTGGAATGCTTAACTGTTAAAAAGGTCTACATAATATATGTATATAGTATAGATACAGCTGAAGAGGGTCGGATAGACCGAAAACGTTTCTGTAATTGCACAATAACTGTAATAAAGATCCAAGTGCTAGAATAAAGAAAAAAAGAATGAAAATTTATTTAAATATGTGAATTTTTAATAATTTAAAAACTTAAATCTTATTTATGGCATTGCATATATATATATATATATATATATATTTATTGTATATATTATAAGTTATATTTAGATTGTCCCAAAAAGTCTCTAATGTCAATTAATGTCATTCCTTTTATGAACTTTTTCGGAGGTCTTCAAGTTTGTAAAATCGAGTTCACTGTAGTTGCAATTTTTCAAGAATCTAATTCCAACATTAAATAAGGAATGATTGTAAATGAAGTAAATATTACTAAGGAATATAATTTTTACTATATAAGTTTATATCCAATTAATGATGAAAGCTATAATTTTATTTTAGAAAACACTATATTTTTTCATTTTTAAGCAATATTTACAAATATTTATGATTGCATAATATAGAAAGAAATGTGTTTTATATTTGTGCTGTATTTTGGGTTGTTAGTTTTTATATATGAATTTTTTAATAAGTTGATAAATATTAGTTACATAACTAGAAAATTAATTACATGAAAAATGAATCAGTTGACTGAAATAAAATAATTCACAAAAAGTAACTGCTATTTAAGCTCTTTTTTATTAATTTTACACTAATCAAAGCATGTTTTGATTAATCATTTCTAGAAATATGTTAATGCATGAGATTTACAAATATTCTAATGTTAAAATGCTATGCAATTTTTAATTTTTTAACAAATTTTAATTTTCTTCTATTTTGATTATAACTTCTCTTTTTACCCTTTAAAATATTCTATCTTAGCATCATGGAGACACAGGAAAAAGCAGTCTTGCATCTTCAGCCCTTTCAGCAGGGGTTGAAATGCTATCAGATACTGCTGCTTCATCATATGCTAATTCAATAGTAAGTAATTCCTTTAGATATTAAAGTTATTGATTTTGAAGTAAAAATTCTTTCAAATATTAATTTTTTGTTAATAACATTATCTTCATTATAATAATTAATTACAAATATTTCATTAGATTGTTTGTTTGTTTTTATATTCTTTATTAGTACTTTTTTTGTATGCTTTCAAATGAAATATTTTATTTTTTGAATTCCAAAAAATTATTCTCAAATATTAAAACTGAAATGAGTTATCAATAGGATAATAAAACTTTATAATTATGCAATATTTTCTGAATTATTTTTTGATGATAACCCAAATTTTGTGAAAACTAAACATAATGAAATTCCCTGTGACATAAGTCAAATTATATAAAAGCTAATATGATAAAACATTATAAAAATTATAAAATTGAGTATAACATATCATAACAGCATAATAAATTATACATTTCTAAATTGGATAAGACTAATTTTTAAAATCTTCAACTTCAGTTAATAAAATTGCTTTTTCATTAGTGATATAAATTTATGACAGTGATTGTTACAGTCAAAACCCAAAATTAGTTAAAACCCAATTTGCCTAGTTGAAACTAGTTTGAACAAAGCCCACTCGTGAATACTAGTATTAACTACATTTGGTAGAAACTTCTGGTTTTCACTAGTCATATCGAGTTTTATCTAAAATTTCTTTTACAAGGATAAGCCTGATATCTTCCTAATCGTGCAATCTGGCATTAGGGGGGAAAAAATCTTGAAATTTACAAAAGAAATATATTTATGAACATTGTAACTGAAATTTAAAGAAGAAATATATTTATGATGTACATTATTTGTTTCCGCATGGAAAACTGTTATGACATTTAGAGTTGCAGAGAATTCGTTTCTTCTTGCACAATTATCTTTTTGAAAGGGTCCCACAAAGGGGTTCTCAACCCCAACCTTTCTCACAAACACAAAGTGTGGACCCTTGTGGTCCCATTGCCAGTTTCCTAGCTGCCATCCTCAAAGAAATATCTGTATCTGGTACCTCTTCTGACATCAGGAACTTTCCTGACAAACATCAAATTCTGATCTACAAAAAATTTTTCCATATGGGCATTCTCTAAATAGTAACAAATACATAAAAGACACAAAACCTACTTGTAATATAATTTATCCACCTTTCCATCATTAATTCCAATCTTGTGCAGATCTTCATTTTTTTCAGCACAACTCCAATGATATTTCGAAAATCTGCCTTGATTCTGTTCATAGCTGGAATTGGGATTATGACATTATCTCCTTCAACAGGGGGATGTGTGGCATCAAAGATACGTTTCATTTTCTTGGCCTGTTTAGACAAATTTTTGTGAGCTTCTCTCCTGGCTGATGTGATGTAAATTCTGCTAGGACCAGCCTCATGTTCTTCAGCAGGGGTCTCAGCTTTGTTCCATTGAAAAATTTGACAGAACGAAGCTGAAGAACTTTTTTGATTCATTTCGATGACTCTCTGAAGTTCATCTTCAATGTTTTCAAGAACAATTGATGGGAATGCTGAAGTCCCAAGTCCTATTCTTGGGTCTAATTCGAACATGGCTCGATAGGGCAACTGTTTATTCCAGAATGGAAAGCTCGATTTTTCGTAAACTGAACAAATCGAAACACCTTTAACTATCTGCTTTTAGCTAGTAAAAACTGTAAATAATTGCTTTGTTTAGTCAATACTAGAATTCACTAAAATGTCTTAGTGAATTCTAGTATTGACTAGTTAATACTAGTATTCACAAACGGGCTTTGTTAAAACTAGTTTCAACTAGGCAAATTGGGTTTTTAACTAATTTTTGGTTTTGACAGTAACAATTACAAATATAAAACAGCAGTGTTTAAACTTTTTAAACTGAAAAGTCAACTTTAACATTTAAACATCTAGTTACAGACTGCACCTAAGCAATTTATTTCAGTAACATTATAAAAATATTAGTTTATTTATTAAAAGATTAAATTTTTATTATGGTTATATACAGTTATATCAAAACTGATTTTAATTATTTCTTCAAAGAAACCTGAATTGAATTTAAAATATTTAACCTGTACTTTCCAAAAGTATCCAAAAATACAGGAGATCTCTGATAATAAACTAGTGATTGGGCACTTTTAATTATGGACAGTTCTGAGAATAGGCAATTGCCAAGGAATTCCAAAAATACAGGATACTTAAAACTGCTTAATTTTTTAATGGCAAATCCAATATATATATTGCCTAAGAATTTTAACAACTTAAACCTGCTATTTTCCATGATTTAATACAACTTAACAGAATAAAGATACAAATAGAATATATATTTTTTAATTATCCAGGATTATGCTGACCTTAAGAATCCATTTTTTTAATTTTATTGTTTGAAAAATTTCCTACATGAGTAATAATGAATAAATTGCTGTAAGAACTAAAGACAAGTATTACCAAACTTTCTTTCTGCTTAAGAAAATAATTTCATACTATGGGAAATGTTGTCTTGAGAAATATTCTAAATATATTGCAAACATTTAAAATTGTTGCTTTCAAATTTTGTAAATTTTTTTTTATACAATAACTTTATTAGAAAATACATACAAGCCTAATACAGGTAAAAAGTTATAACATAAAATAAATCAATCTAACTAGAGGATACTAATCAAATAATTTAAAAATAATTTAAAATTTATCCCTATCATATTTTATAATTAAACTGTTTTATTTATTTATTTGTCACGAACGGGTTTTCCACCCGAACGTGACCCAGATTTGGGACCCGTGCCCCAACCGCCTTTGGCTCTGCACTTATATTGATGTTAATATTAATGTTGTTCAATTCGAACCATTTGATTAAGTGAGAGAATCCAAAACAATTATGCTCCATGAATAAACATAACTACTTTTATTGTTAAAGGGATTAAAGAAAAACTTACAATGTATTAGTAATAATTTAAAATGACAACTGGTCTTCTTGAAATTAATCTTTAAAAGCCTTTTTACTTGGTGATACTTAATAATCAAACTTCTCCTGTCTCCGTCGATCTCTTTCAACACAAAACATCAATACAACAGTCCACAACAAAATGATGTTAATAATACCAAGGACGGTGTTAATTGGACGATCTGGATGAACATATACTCCACGAGGACAAGACAGGACAGGAACAACCAAGCGGTGTAACGACAATCCATTGAAAAGCTGGAGAAGACCACCCCAGCTCCATCTTCTGGCCACTATTTAACTTGTAGCTAATTTGCATACAAAACATGTAGAAAAATAAAATTACTGGAATAACTAAATGGTAGTTCTTCTTTCTTTGGTTATAATTCACAATAAATAAGCAAACTTACTAACACAATAAAATCAAAACAGTTTCTTTCACTTTTCAAACATCGTTTTATCGGACACTTGGTCGTGACGCCATACCTCAGCCATTTGCCGTGACGGTTCCAACTGCTTCAGACGCAATTTCCACAAGGTACTATCTTGATTTTTTTTTTCTTTTTGTTTCTAACTTTTAATTGCCCCAATTTTTTCTTATAACCTTTACAATTTATTTATTTTTTAATAATTACAATGTTCCTTAGTTATAATTCAGGTTCATGGGGTATATAACACTACATTTTGACCCACATAAAGACAAACTTGGCTTTATGTAACAAGTCAAATAACATTAGTTTTCTCTAGTTAGGTTGATTTATTATCTGACTTGAATCAAGTCTGACTGACCAAATTTGCTATGAGAGCTCATGGCTATGTAGTTAGCTTGTTAGGGAGTGCTGATATTGGCTTAGTCTGATAATTATTCCAAATTGGTTATCATTTCAAAAAGCTTATATACTAATCTATTAGTTTCCTTGGTAGTCTAACTGGTTAAGGCATCTGGACAGATACCTGAAGGTCCCTGTTCAATTCTGGGTCAAAGTGTTGAGCTCAGGAAGCTCCCCTCCCCCATTTCCTTCTTTTGCTTTATATTCATATCATATTTATATATATATATATATATATATATTTCTGTGATGTTACCTAAAATTTTGCAGGACCTCTTTTAATATATCAGACTATATCTTGTGAAAGTTTGAGACAAATTGAGGATGGTCAACCTGGAGGCCCTTGGTAAGTTGAACCTTACAACAATTTGGTGTGCAAAAGGTCTTGGTCCCAGTGTGGTGATCTGCCTCAAAAGACATTGAAAGCAGTCATTCATCAGAGGAAGATTATGCTCTCAGTGTGGTGGAATTTTAAAAGTGTTATGTTTTTTGCGATTCTACCAAGGAACCGAACAATCAATTCAGAAGTGTACTATCAGAAATTGAACAGTTTGAACGAATTCATCATCCAGAAATGTCCAGAGTTCGTTAATCATAAAGGAGTTGTGTTCCATCACAACAACACAAGACCACACACAAGTTTGATCATCTGCCAAAAAAAATTGGAATTTGGATGGGATGTGTTGCCACATCCACCATATTTGCCTGACCTTGTGCAGTCAGACTTTCACTTGTTTCGCTTTCTTCAAAACTCTTTGTATGGTATGATGTTCAATTCAGATGAGGTTGTAAATCAGCACCTTGTTCAGTTTTTCACAAATACAGACAGGTCCTTCTATGAACAAGGAATTATGAAGCTCCCTGAAAGATGTCAAAAGGTTATTGAGCAAAATGGGCAATATATCTTTGATTGATCTTTGTTCTTTATATAAATAATTACATTTTTTAAAACAGAAAAAATGCATCATGATTTTTCATACAACTCAATATTAATTTGACAATTATTCAAAAGTAAACCGCTAGGGGAAGTTTGGTTTGATTAGGATTATTTGGATTGCATAAATCTCCTTAGTAAATATTGATTTATGATTGACTGAAAACATTTATCAAAGTAATTTCTGCAGTCTTGTGCTAGTTTTGAATTTACTGGGTTTGTGAGTTTTTTCAAATATGATATATCAGAAATATGAACATAAATTTCAATAAATAAATGCTAAATATTCATTAAAAGGCATTTCAAACCATGTACAATAGATAGCTATGCAAGTCAGTATAACTACATTTGTATCAAAAACTCCAGCAGTATCAAAACAGTACGACTAGATTTGTAAGGCAGATTATATAGAATAACTATTGTAATATAATTTACATCATCAGAAAAATCAAAATTGATCAAGAAGCGAAAATAGAAGCCATCTGTTTTTACCACATTTTATGTAAATAACTTTCATTCTTGGATTGTACCTAAGGTAATAGTTCATTTGCATTAAGTTTTATATAATTATCTATCAATAATAATGTAGAATAAAAATTATTTTACATTTATCGTAAATTAAAATATCAAGTTATGTACCATATGTTAATTTAATAATACATTAAATATTATTATATAGATTTCACAATATCATGATGGGTTAATAGAAAATTTTAGTATCAAAAAAATTGAGGCTTGTTCTAATATTAACATAATCATATAATGTTATAATAAATTTATAATTTTACATTGAAATTGTAACATTATAATACATCAACAAACTACAGTCAAACTCTGATAAGAACACCTCCCCATTAAGTGCCACTCTCGCTGACTGCCAATAAATTTGGTGGAACAGATCTCTTTGTTAACGGAATAGGCAAACCCCAATAAGATGTCATCCATTATCTGCCAATAGAAACATCTAAAAATTGTTCCTTTTGGTATTTTATTTGTTCTCATTAATCTGCCTGGGGCATATAATGTGGCTTACATCCTGAAGTTTACCAGTACTGTATATACATTATTAAAAGCTTTCTGGATTCATTTGTAACCAGTGTGTGGAAGAGATGGAGTTAACGATTAATCATGTATCTCTTTAAACCTGGTTCAAACCTAGTATGATTGTAAGAACCAGATAGTTTTCATCGTTTATTGCATACCGAGAAAATAAGAATACGATACTGTAAGCTGTGTATATTGTGTTTTACTCAAAGTAGAGGATCAGAACAGCAGACGGACATGTATTCTATATAGTACTCTGCATATACAATATGTGTATTATACAATAAAATATACACTATTTTAAAAATATTAAGGTTGGTTGATAAATCCAAATTTAGCATTTCTAAACAGTTTTCTATACTACATATGTTTTTGATAAACTGCCAATCCCAATTAGCCACCAAAATTGTCCCCAAACGGATGGAAATATCTTATCTGGGTTTGACTGTATAACATTTGGACAACAAACTAATATGTTGCATTATAATAAATTGTAACAAAATAAAACAAACATAGCCTTTAAAATCAAATTGCTTGATTTTAAAGGCTACATTTTCATTTCTTTAGGATAAGTAAATCATTGTATAATCATAAACTAATGATTTTATTGACATTTACTTAATTTTAATGTGATCAAATTGCAATACTGAGAATAGAACCCCTTAGTTTAACATTATATCTAAAGGAAATTGAGTCTTGGTATATGAGTTCTTAGTTATAAGCCTACTCTAGGAACAAATTAACTCATAAAGTTGAGAACTATGTATCAATATATATTATTTCATCCTACAATAAGGCAGATTATGTAGAATAACTATTGTAATATAATTTACAATATATGACAGTTAATGTGTCAGATGTTATTGATGTTATTACTAATATTATGATGATGATGTTATTGCTAATAAATATTAAATAGCATTAGCATAATAATAATGTTAAAAATAGCTGTTTTGTATTGGAATATTTTAATGTTTTAATATTTTTTACATAAATGCGAAATTACACAACTTAGGATTGCATAAATTGGGGACTCACATTTGTTTTAGTAAAGCTAGCCAAGGAAATCTCAAATTTATTTTAATTGAAAGAGAATATTCTTTCAACTAGCATTCTGATAAAAAAATTTGTAAGCTGTTCTGATTAAAAAGAAAAGATAAAAAGTACTATTAACAAATAAAGGAAAATTAACTGGAAATATTTTTTTTTTGCCTGATTTAAGATCATCTGTAGCCATCATTCCATCATGTAATTCCTGAATATAGTCTGAAATGGCCAAAAAAAATCTTTTAATCTCTTTATTATTGAAATTTTAAGAATAATTCAATATTTCTATTAAAAAAAAATAATAAATTATTCTTAGCATTCATGATATTAATGCAGTTTCAGTTTTATCTTAGGGTGAGTTGAGAAAATGCTCCGAGAAGTCTCCACTGGAGAAGTTAATGAATGATGTCACATCACGAGACAACATAATTTGTTAAACGGCTGGAAGTCCAGCCGTGCAACAAATCACATTGTCTCGCAATTTGACGTCATTTATTAGCTTCTCCAGCGGAGACTTCTTGATGCATTTTCTGAACTCATCCTTACTTTCCAAAAGAAAGTAATTCTTGTAAGATTACGTGTGTTTGTATTTTTCCATTGATTATTTTTAATGATATTAGATTTTTATGAGAGTTGGTATAAAATTACCATTAATGATTTTTAAGTTTTATTTTTTAAGTACCTAGTTTTAACTTTTTCAAAATTATGATTCAAATTTCTAAAGTATTGAATATCTTTTGAACTAATTGATGATTTTTTATGACATTCTGTTGGAAGGCTATACCATTGAAGATGACCTTGATGCTATATCAATTAATAATACACCTATAGTTTTAACTATTTAAAAATGACAGCTAATTCAAATATATGATATTCTCTTAACTTGAATACTGATAGATATTTAGGAAATTCTAGAGAGACCATGCTATTGAAAATGACTGTAATGATAGTTTTTATTTAAAATCTATATTTTTATTCAAATGAAGGTAATTTCTGTAATTATTGAAATACAAATTGGTTTGGTTTTGCTCATCATGATTAAATAAGCATAAATAAAAATGTAATAATGATACTAAGTAAATGATTTTTTAATGCTGTAAAATATTAACAAAATTACACAAAACAACACTTTCAATCTCATATCATAGAGATCATCATTAAGGTTGTGCAATGATATGAAATTTCACTTCGTTGAACAATCTGATGATCATCTCTATGATTTGAGATTGAAAATAAAGATTGTTCTTGATTTATGACCACTTCTATGCAATCATGATGTCATTGGTAAATTCTGTGATTGATCAATGCAGTTCACTTACATACCAGACTATATATTCAATGGACTGAGATATCAAAAACATTTCTTTGTTTGGTTCTTGTAGTTTTATGTTTGTTTTATTACAATAATGTATAGTGTTTATAAACAATCTGATCAATTCACAACTGCTTATAGTTCATAAGTTCAAACAATAATAAAAAGCATTAATTCAGCAATAATAAATTCAAACTAAAATTTAATTACTGAAAAATGTTTTTTGTTATTACATTTAACTATCTTTAGTTTGCAAAAATATAAACTTCAAATACAGGCAATTCCCAAGTTATATAGGTAAATCATTCTTCATAATCTTATGTAAATCAAAATATGTGTGTGTTGGGGCATACATTGTACAGTACTGTCCGTCCAACTTAGCTGCGACCATTGATGCTAACTGAACGAGTCCAATGACAAAATAGGGATGACTGCTTCGCATATGGAAGTTTTCAAACGCAAGATAACTAAAGTTGAATGAAAGTTTATTATAATGCCGAATGCTAAATGATTAGTTTCGATGTTGGAAATAGTATATTTAACAGCGAATGCTAAATGATTAGTTTCGAAGTTGGAAATAGTATATTTAACAGAAGTTATTGTAATGCTAAATGATTAGTTTTGACATTGGAAATAGTATATTTAACAGAATGATAAATGATTAGTTTCGATGTTGGAAATAGTATATTTAACAGAACTTCTAAATGATTAGTTTCGACGTTGGAAATAATATATTTAACAGAACTTAATAAGCAAAAGAAAAGTAAATATAAATAATTCAGCTCAATTTCAAAAGTGAAAAATATACTTTAATAAACTTGAAGATCTTTCAACTTTACTAAACCATCTTCAGCCAGATGGTTTGAAGTTTTCTTGCTGAAGATGGTTTAGAAAAGCTGAAAGATCTTCAAGTTTATTAAAGTATATTTTCCATTTTTGAAATTGGGATGAAATTATGCATTAGCAAAGAAAAGTAAATCGAAACCAAAACCGAAACCATTCCCACTCATCATTATACTGACTGCGACTCTCCCTTTCACGTTTGGACTCATCCACCTTAGCTAGGCATGGCTTTCGTGGATGGACAATACTAATGTGCCACAATGTTCTAACACTAAAAATACTTATATTACAGAATAAAAATATGAGTCATTTGATATAGCAGTCATTTACCATGTTGGAAGGTCCTGATTCAATTCAGTCTGCTACATATTCAGTTTTAGCTGAGGGACCTGAATTCTGGACTAGCTTATTACCTAAAAATAATCCTCTATAAGATAACAAAAACAAACGAATGTAGCATTATTTAGCAGAACAAACAAAAATTAAATGGGAACATTTCTGATCCGTTCTAGGACCATCTTTAGCCATTAGACTTTTGGTTTAAAAGTCTAATGGCTAAAGATGGTCCTAGAATGGATTGAAAATGTTCCCATTTAATTTTTGTTTGTTCTGCTAAATAATGCTACATTTGTTTGTTTTTGTTATCTTCCAGTATAGCAGAAGTTATGAACACTTTTCATCCTCTATAAGTATGGATCTTATGCATATTGAATCTACATAAGTCAGGGATTGTCTGTACAAGGAATATTTGTTCCTTGTTATTTGCATTAGAAGTCTGAATTTGTTTTAAAGAACAAATTCAGTCTTCTAATGGATAATGTCTACAATCTTTTAATGTGGAGAGATTAAAATTGAATACAATATTTATATTACAAAAAATATAGACTTCCATGTAATATTATTATAAATTAAAATTAACTATAATATTAAAATATTTTAACATTATTAGATCATATCCCTACAACATAAAACAACCTCAATTAAATGTTATTCCTTATATAGTGGGTGATTGGTTAACAAACATATCCGTTCAAAGACGATATTCGCTACCCGAATTGTTTGTCAACCGATCATTGATTTACCATAGATTTTTATAGGAATTTGATTGATTCATTCTGGAGATTCAAAAAAATAAATGAAACCCAAATATAAATAAATAAAATTTCTTACAATGTTTGTTTACATGTAATAACCATAATATATACATACATAGACTTGCATTTTCATCTATTATGTTTATTTTCCATTAAAGAATCTGTCCACTGTCGATTGTTTTTCTCTCATCTTTAAGATTTTTTGGAAGTGATTAATAGCATTGTCATTGTAGAGATCCCCAAGTCTACTGACCTCAACCTGATATGGGTGCCATTCTAAGATCAAAATATTGCAAATTCTCTCTCTCTTACCTTCTTTAATAAATTTTTGATTTGTTTTAAGTTGTCTCCGAGAGTTCATTTTGATTGGGAAAAACCACTGTTCTCCCATCCTTACCCATAGTCCACAAATGTGCAAGGCCTAAGCTTGCCATTCCGTTAGATTAGTTAAGCCACCATATCCTCGTTAGATATTTTTATCTGGCGGCAACTATTTATAGAGACCATCGCAGGCTGACCAATACCCATGATGGGGTCAACCCAAATGGTTGAAGAATGAGGTTCAATGGACTGGTCCCAGACCCCACCTGAAAAATTGGAGGTATGGGACTGGATCCTCCAGGATAGTAAGCCACAACTTTACCATGTGGCTATCCAGCCAACCTGTCATTCGGTCAGTCCCACAGTTTGTTCTTTGAGGTGTTTGTTGTTCAAACATAAAAATCTTTTGCGAAAGTGTTTGCTAACAGGTTACTAGAGCATAAAGACAGCATACAAAAAGGAAATCTCGTGACAGCACTGGCCCAGAGGGTAGTATGAAAAAGATGTTAATGTCTTGTGGGATGAAGCTAAAGTGTTTAAGAAAATACAAGACCATAAAGAGCTATTTACTTCAAAGAAAGTAGAGATCTTAAAAGCCAATCTATATGAAAATGTTATTAATTTACAACAGGCAGATATTATGTCGAAAGCATGGAAATATGCTGTCCAAAAGAATACGGAGAGTACCCAAGGAAGATTCTCGAGTTAATTTTAACTTTGTAATGATACTGATCCTTAACACCTAGCCGATATATGTATTTTCTAATTTTTTTTTATTAGTTTTTGATTATTATTCTTTAATAATTTATTATGTTAATTTATTTTATCCAAAGATTTTTATTTTTTGTTTGTTTTCCCATGAAATTTATTTTCAAATTTTACTACTTTGTTCTAGAATTCTTTGTTTAAAAAACTGTTCTAATGTTGAGTGAGAATGAAACTGAAGATGGTATTGAGAAATGCCGAAAGCATTTTTATAGTCTCTAATAAAACCCATTTCTACACACTGCTAGTTATGCTGTATTGTGTTTGAACTTTATTTGAAAAATAAATGTTTTTATTTTATATAATTCAAGTTTTGAGCAAAAATGATATCTTTTATATAAATCAAATATTTATTATATTTAGGGGATCCTTGACTTATAATGGAGATGAATTCAAAATTTTTGATTATAATTTGAACCTATAATAACTCATGATATCCATGAACACAATATTATATTATAAATGGAAATTAGTTCTTTAATACCAAGAGATAGAATATTCAAAAAATTTTAAAAATAAATATAATATTGAATAAATAATAACTAACAAATAGGAATAAACATAATACTTTGAAATAATAGTACTCAATAGCAGTTGATAAATAATAACTTAATTTATTGTAGCATTTTTGGTTGATAAACAACCATCTTCAGCATCAAGAATAGAATTAAAATAATTAATAATAAATAGAATTCTATTCTTGATGCTGAAGATGGTTGTTTATCAACTGAAAATGCTACATTAAATTACTATTTATCAATTGCTGTTGAGTGCTATTATTTCAAAGAATAAATACTGTTTCTTCTTTATAAGGAAAACATGTCATCTTTGCCAACATTTTATACTAACAAGGGGAGGACACAGCTGACCCCCCACCGATTTTGATCCGCTTGCATATGGTGAAAATACATCAAAAATGAGTGAATACGTGTCCGAGCTTTTCATTGAATATGGCCTTCTAATAATAATTTTTAACACTTGAAAAATCGAACTTTTGATAATTCAGCTTAAAAGCGATGGATAGATAGCAGATCACCGGGTGCACAGATAGCGCGCTCGATAAATACGTGGCTCGTAATCTCAAAGTAGTGGGTTCGAATCCGGGTTGATGTGCTTTTTTTTTTTTTTATTCATCGAAAAATTATTTTTTATTTTTCATTTTATTATTTTTATGTACTGTACGTTTTAATTTATTTTAATTATTATTAATTTTATATATATTGGTTATCACATAATTCGTATGCATTAATATATTTATGTAGGGTCCCCACAATGTATGTCAGAGTAAAAACACGTATATCGATAAATTATAGCATACTTTCGAATAGGATCGCGAGTAAGTGACGCAAGGATCCAGGATAGGAGAGATTTCGATACTTATTCAAAACAAATAACATATATTTATTTAAAAAAATAGGAAATAAAACACAATATTAACATAATGCGCTAGAGAGAGAGCTATCTGACCCGGAGATCAAACCTGGGAGAGAGTGAATAAAAAAAATTACGTTATTCTTCCATTATTCTTTTATGTCTTCGTTCCCTATCTCGTCGGACGATCCCCGTAGAGTAATAGAGTATTTTGTTTTGTAAATAAATATATTAATGCATACGAATTATGTGATAACCAATATATATAAAATTAATAATAATTAAAATAAATTAAAACGTACAGTACATAAAAATAATAAAATGAAAAATAAAAAATAATTTTTCGATGTATAAAAAAAAAAAAAAATGCACATCAACCCGGATTCGAACCCACTACCTTCTGATTACGAGCCACGTATTTATCGAGTGCGCCATCTGTGCACCTGGTGATCTGTTATCTATCCATCGCTTTTAAGCTGAATTATCAAAAGTTCGATTTTTCAAGTGTTAAAAAATACTATTAGAAGGCCATATTCAATGAAAAGCTCGGACACGTATTCACTCATTTTTGATGTATTTTCACCATACGCAAGTGGATCAAAATCGGTGAGTGGTCATCTGTGTCCTCCCCTTGTAAGTAAAAACAAAAGTGTTATGTATAATATTATTGTATTTGAACACAAAATTTAGTAGAGAAAATAAATATAATGGTAAATTATTTTTTAATGTCGCACCTCTATCATTGGCTGATTACTAGCTGGCAAAGACCATTCCAGGCCCAATCATGAGATAGTTATATTTGTGATAATGTAAATGGGATTATAGAGGATAAGGATTAATGGGCTGGACTCAGATCCCTTAACGAAATTTTTGATGTTATCTGATCCAATGTTGATTCCAAGTTTCTGTGTACAAAGGGTAAGCCTTTCCATTTGGCTAATGCTGAAAAACTGTTAAAATAAGATATAAATGTAATAAAAGATAAAATTTTTACTAGTTTTACTTAAATACTAGAATGTGATTTGCTTAGTAATTTAATTAGAAGAGTATGAAAAAAATTATTCTCTTGATGGTATTACATTGGCTGAAATAATTATTGAGTTTAATATTTTTACTATTTTGATAAGTTATAAATGGTGATAGATATGTATCATTTCCAATTTCTTTTGAAATATTCAGTTAGAGAATTTTCTGCTAATGTTTTTTTTTAAATTAATTTCTTTATGATATGTGATTTCATTGCACATGTTTAAAGAAATAAAATAAAATAGCTAATTGAAAAATCATTTTAGGTTTGTTATAGCTGCCATTATTGCAAATTATTGATGGCACCTGTTGTAAATAACAATTCTGTCATAAATTGAGATCCTGACATATATACCATTTGTAAATTCATTTAAAACAAGTTTAAAGTCAAAATAGTCTTAATATAGGCAGTACTGATATTCAGTTGGTATCCACCAGTAAAGCCATTCAAGATGTCAAATATTTTAAATACTTTTGTACTGGTTGCCAAATATAATAATTATTTAAGCAATAAAATTAATTAATATAAATTATATTATTAACTCATAGTATTTCACTCTAAATTAAGCTATATTGTCACTGTATATAGATTATTAGTAATGTGGTTGTGTTGCATATTCTTTTGAAGAATCAAGTTTTATTTTAATTTCATTGTTAATACAGTGTATTTATACATATACAACTATTACCATACCAGATGTTAAATATTTTGAATGTCAGTCCTTGACATAGGCATATTTTTATTTGAAGTATGCCATTTTCATAGAACATTTTTTATTCTTGTAATTGCATCTATAACTGTTAAGATATTTGCAGTTGATCCATATGATATATATGATTGGCAATTCTATGAACCATCTTAACTTTATATAGACAAATAACAACAATATATAACGAGTTTCCTTAGTTAAACATGGATATTGTTTGTCTGATCTTATTTCATAGACAATTAGCTATGGTTTGAAGTAACTCTAGCATTCTGTAGCAAAACTTTGATTTTAATAATATGTTTTCTAAATCAATAGAAAAATTCAAAATAAAAATTGTGGAAAATCAACAAAAAAACAGCACAAACAGAATCAGAACAAGATTTAATAATACCTGATACAAAATGCACTTTTGATTTAGTGCAATATTTTCATATAAAACTGAATAGTCAATCAGAAGCAATTTAGCTATCAAAAAAGCTAACATATATAACAGAATAGTACAACAAAATAAATCTAATTTATGCTATCATTATCATTAAAACATATATTTAATGCAAAGAATAAAATATAGATATAAGTAACAATTATTACTTATATGCTAATGCATATAAGTAATAACTGCATTAGCTCAGAGGGCATATGAAAAAGATATAAGTATTGATTGGAAAGATGCCAAGGTGGTTAAGACTATTAACAATCGTAAAGATCTGCCAATAAGGGAGAAACTAGAAATCGTAAAGTGTAATTTTTCTGATAATGTAGTCAATGTTAGACAAGCAGAGGAACTAAGCCTAGCATAGAAATGTGCAGTAAAAGAAAATTGTTAGTATTTATGATGTTTTATTCATAATTGTTATATTATCTACCACCCAGTTAGTGTAAATAATATAAGGTGGAATAATGTCTCTGTAAACTTTTTATGCTTGTTAGATTAATTTTACGTTTTTTAAAATAATTTTATATTTGAAATGTATTGTTCTATTAGATAAGATTCATTTTGTAGTTCTAATTTAGAATGTTTTTGTTAACTGACAATATTATCCATGTATACTGAAAATGTTTTTAATAAGAAATTAAAGTGTGTTTATGTATCCTACTGCTAAATGTGCTGTGTTGATCCTTATAAGATGTCACTTGGAGAGTAAGCAGTTCTTTAGAAGTTTGGACTTATACAATTATTACTGGTGGTTGATAGGGAATGTATGGATAACAAGATATCCTCTTTGGATTGTTACAATTGTGTCATGCGATCAATTTAAAACAATAGTTAACTTTCAAAAACAGTATGCTAAAACAATAAACATTATCACATATCTATACCTAAATTAATTTAGACACAAAACCTAAAACAAAATCTAGATAGAAAGGATAAGAGAAGATAAAAATGCATCATCATTCATGCTTTATAAGAAACTTCCATGTTGTTGGAAGTTTTTTTGCATGTATTTTGTTTTAATGTTATATCTCCTGAATATGTTCCCCACTTACCTCAGATAATGTTTTGTTACTTTCGATTATCTTATCTTGTCACTAATATTTTTTATGGGCTTCGCCCTATAAAAAACTTTTGTTTTATTATATGCTGTCATATTAGGACCATAATGAACAATTACATTTATTATATCAAAATTTCTCAAAAAATCAGCTCCATAAGCAATAATTATGGAGCTGATTTTTTGAGAAATTATGATGTTTGAGAAAAAACAAGTTTGCTTTTATTTTTAAGGTTACATTTATTATTATAAAGTTACCTGATCCTATCAACTTAGTGCCAAAATAATATGTTTGATATTGAGCCTGGAGTTCTGTAATGACATCCAACATATGTTTTATACAATCTGAGAATTTTGAGAATAAATAATATACAATATTATTTTTCCTCAAACTTTATTAAATATATACAATAAAAATATATAATTATATAGTTCTAATACTTGAAAGTTTGGGGGATCAGCTTATTCGGGAAGCAAAGCGACAGAGTAGATGTCTAGCAACAATTTTTGTAACTACTATAGTTGGGGTAAAGTTTGTTTTGATTTGAGTTCACAATGGATTATTTACAAGTTTCGAAAAAAAAAAAATTGTTGTGTGCCTCAGTGCTCATCAACATATAAAAATTGTGCAATATCACTTCATAAATTTCCATCAGATAAAGTTTTGTCTAAAAATGGGCGATAGTATTGAAAATAGGCAAAAAAGTTTTTCCAAATGTTAGTATGTAGCTTACATTTCAAAGATGATTTTTTTTTATGAAAAGTGAGTATTTTATAGCTATTGTAATAACAAACTTATATAAAATATCTTATATTAGATTCAGTTTGTGGTTATTTTGAAATTTATTTTTAAAGATATTAATAAAAGGCCTAGATTAAAATGGCAATTCTTTCTATGAAAATCCCCATAAGAAAACATGACTGTGTTACAAATGAGGGCTTGAAAAGACAAAGAAAATTAAGGTTAGAAAAAAGAAGATAAAAACAAATAGAAAATATAAGAATGGCAATTCTTTCTATGAAAATCCCCATAAGGAAACATGACTGTGTTACAAATGAGGCCTTGAAAAGACAAAGAAAATTAAGGTTAGAAAAAAGAAGATAAAAACAAATAGAAAATATTTCTTGTGAAGAATTTCTGTCTTCATGCAATGCAATAAACAAAATTTCTAATCATCCTTTACAGCATCTTAATTTCAGTAATGAAGAACATGAAGCTGCAGAAAATTTATTGCTTCTGAAAGAAAATCCATTAGTTTTTAAAAAACAATTTGAAGACAAATGTATTCAAATTGTTTTTTAGAGGAATTTTCAACACACAATTTTGATGAATTGATTGACAGTGATTATAAATGTCAAGTCGTAACTGGTATTATGAATATTAGTTTTAAATATTTTAATTAACATAGTATCAAAAGTTTCTAATGAGATCAATTTTTTATCTACTAAACAGAAAATTATACTTACAATGATGAAATTAAAATTAGATTTATCTTTTAGAAGTTTGGGTGTTTTTTTTTAAATCTGTGCAAATTCAGCTAAGAATTACTTACAATAATCTCAGTATAGTAATAAGAAATGTAATAAGATTTCTTCCAAAGGAAGAAATATTAAATAATATGCCAACATGTTTTAGCAAGTATAGATCCGCTGAATAGTTCTTGACTGTACAGAGATTGCTGTAGAAAAAAGCAAATGCCTTACCTGTAAAGTTAAATCATACTCCTACTACAAAAGAAAGAATACTGTTAAATATTTAATAGGAGTTTTCCCCCTCTGGTCTCATAAGGGGGAAACTTTAGGGGTGGAAGAGTCTCAGATAAGGCAATATTTAATGCTGAAAATTTAATAGAAATGTTAGATGCAAGTGATGCTATAATGGTAGATAAAGGTATATTAATTGAAAAAGAGTATATAAAATGTGGCATTACATTAATTTAACCATCAATTCTGAAGCAGAAAAATCAATTGACCAAAGATGATGCTGATAAAACTGCATGTAGAGCTCATGCAAGAGTTCATGTAGAACGAGCTATTCAAAGAATAAAAGTCTTTAAGGTATGTAAAGGAACCTTGTTGGGGACTATGCTGCCTTACATAGATGATATTATTATTGCTGCATTAGTTAATTTAGGCTCACCAATTATAGCTGATACTAAATTTATTAAATGTAATCAAAATTCCTTGCAAATATTTCCAATAATGAAAGGATAATCAACTTAAAACTCATTTTTGTTTGATTTAAGTATTTATTTGTTTATGTAAATGTTTTAAATAATAACTGCAAAATAGTATCCAATAAAAATAATTTATTAAGCAGTTAATTTTTTCAATAATAAAATTAAAGTAGACAAAAAGTAATCTATTAATCAATGATGTTATAAATCCTTTATCTCTTTTTACTTAAAGTAAGAAAATTGAATCACTGACTACTATATATTACAAAGTGGCACAAATCTATGTCTAGAATTGCCATAGACAGTTGAACTTGTCCATATTATATATGTTTAGGATTTAAACAGTAATGCAGATAAATTGTCCATTATCTTTACATTTTATATATGATAAATTACTTAATAAATCACTGGCACTTTTTGTTTTGCCCATTATGGGACACTTAATTTCTAATAATATAGAAAATTGTCATCCTGATATTCTCAACCCATCTGGACTACAAACAAGCCACGGCAGTCTTGGATTTGCAATTAACCTAGTCATGTATACTTTGCCATATAGTTTTATATACAGATCTATGGCAGTTGGCTGAAATGTTTTACCATACTTTGTGCACTCATTTCCTTTGAAAGCAGGATTTAAGTAATTATCTATTTTTTTTTTTTTTATCATCCCAGTCTGGAATTTTATTATAAAAGTAGGTGTACAGTTCATAGCAATGACTGGTAATAATCCTACATTGTCTTGCTAATTGCCATATGAAATTTGTTGTCCAATTGTAACAACTGCAAGATTTACAGCTTCCTCTTTAAAAATAATAATAATATTTTTATTATAATACTTCTCTTCCTGATCATTTAACACTATAGTTGAGAGATCATAAATGAATTTATCAAAATGTAATTTTAAAATTTCTTTTACTAATTTTTTTTCATTTTCATCTGTGTTGTTTATAAGGTTGTTATTCTTGGAATTTATGCATTAATTCCGATGTATAGCAGCAGCTTCAGAATTTGGCCTACCTACAAATAATATATGTTAACAAAAAGTAAAAATATTAAAGTAATAGAAATAATTATTGACGAACTTTTAATTAGTTTATTTATAAAATAATGAATAAATATAATAATAATAATAAAAAAGCAGTACTGATTTTTACCATTCAACAATTCTTCTACTATATATTCCAGCATATTTGGATTTACACATTCCCCACTTATAGCACACTTCTTCCTAACATGACAAAAACTTGTGATTGGTTCTGTTACCTCACTGTTTAGTTTTGACTTTCTTATATCTCCAAGCTTGCTGGAGATCTCTACAGCTTAGAAATTCCAGCTCATTTCTATATTAAATTTAAGCATAAATTAAAAAAGTTTTAAATCCATATGAAATAATTTCGTGGTTTTATCTTACTGATTAATGAACAGTAAGCAGGCAACAATATGCTTACACTTCCCTCCAGCACTAGCTTTACAACTATAGGTGCAATCCTATTGTTGAATTGCTGACAAGTGATATTTAGAAAAACAATTAGTACAATTCAATTATCTGAAAATAGTTATTCTATAAAGTGCCTACCTGATTTCATCAAAATTCGTAATGAATGTGATGGCCCTTTCAAGTACGATGTTTGTTGTCATAAGGTAACAGTTTCTGAATGATTTTCAATATTAATACCACACACAAAATATGTCCTGCCTGTAGAACTGCTTTGCCTTCAATTAATGGCCTTCACTCTTCTCCAACATATATAAAAATATCATGCAAACTGATAAGCGGCATTTTTAAAACACAAAAATTTTCCAATAAAATCAAACCAGAAATCTGTGAAACAAACACAGCAAACAAGTATCTCGATTGTGTCGGCCATATTGTTTTGATTTGCAGCGCCATCTATATTTCATTTCTCTTGCGAATATGAGTGTACTGTATATGTTAACTAATTACGAGACTATAGAAGTATGCACGTGCACGTGTGTACCCATGTGAGTTGTGTTATATGGCATTTAAAAACAAAATGACAGATTAGAGAAATGTTCAAACAAAAATTGGTGTACATCAGGAGAAATATACTATTTTAACTATCTTTGTGGTGATAAAGGCTTTTTCCCTAAAAAAGGTTAGATATATATAGTATCACTAGTATATAAGTTTTGTATGATAGGTAGAAATGAGTCATATCTCTCTAAGCAGCATGAATATTTATAGCAACTTCATTATTGTATTTTAACTTCCTCCTTTTCTTCCTCTTTGGAATGGAATTCCTGATTATCTGATTTTTGCAAATTAATTCAATAATCTTTCTATAGCATCCCAAAATTTCACTTTCTACGTCTTAGGAAAGTACAAACAAGTTGACATACTGTACAATCTCCCTAATCCGACACATATGGTTCTGAGGCTTATCAGATTTCAGAGATTCGTCGAATTATTGGATATTCAATGAAAAAAATGGAATTACACAAACAAATATGCTCCATTTATTAAGACTTTCCTGTCACTGCTCTTGCTGTTCATTTTCACAAACCCTTCAATTTTATCTCGATTTTTTTTTATTGTCATAAATAGTGGCTCGTCCAATACCATAAAACAAAGCCAAATCACTTCACTTTTCTCCCAAGTCAAGTTTCTTAATTATTTTTGCCTTTTCGACCACAGTCAATGTTTTGTGTTTTCGTTTTTCACTTTTTCTGATTTGTGATATTATGTAAAGATAAATAACAAACACTGATACAGTAATCAGTGTACTAAACTTAAAAATTAGTCCGACCATAAGCCTGAGCAATGAATGAATAGTGACTGACAATTTGTTTATGTCAGTTTCTCTTTCTCACTCATCGGCAAGTTCTGACATGAAAATTTCATGTCCGCGGCATGATGGTTCACAGAGTGTCAGACTGGCAAAGAGTCGGACTATAGAGACTCAACTGTGCATGCATGGTGCATAAGCATTATATAGGTAGTTCTCAACTTATAATCATTTGATTTATGATATACTGATCTTACAATTGCTCTTATGATATTCTTAATTTGTTTGATTTTATAGAATATTGGCTAGAAATACTTTTTGTTTTATTAAAATGTAGTAAAGCAATTGCTTATCATCCTGCAGATTTGAGATCAATTCCAGATGATTTTGCACTTTGTAGCCCATATTCAATTCCAGATTATTTTATAACCTTGAGAACCCAGAATGAAATTCAGATGATTTTATCATTTTAAAGGATTTGGTATTCCATTGCCTATTACTACTACTAAAATTATTACCATTAATGGTCATTTTTGACTTAAATGAGGTTATCAAAATATAACCTTATCATAAGTCAAGGACTGTGTGCGTACGTGTGTGCGTGTGCACTTGCGCTAGTTTGTGAGTGAGTGAGTGTTATGAAATGAAGATTTACATGTCAAGGACTGTGTGCGTACGTGTGTGCATGTGCGTGTGCACTTGCGCTAGTTTGTGAGTGAGTGAGTGTTATGAAATGAAGATTTACAAAAAAGTGGTTTATGTAGATTATATTGGAAGATTGTTAGATATTAGAATAGAAAAAATATACAGTGTGTGCAAAAAGAAAAGAAAAAGCAATGATGTTAAATACTAGGATATTTCAACATCACATTAACACAAAATGGCAGAGAATTAAGATAATACTCTTTATATTACAGATGAAAAATAAATAAAAAAGTATTTTCTAATGTGGCCATTGTAAAGTATATTTCTATAATAACTAAAACTAGTCATTAAAAATTAGGACAAAATTTAAATAATTCATTAAATTAATATCCTAAATTGTGGTTCATTTTACAGGATATATCATATCCATATTTGCATATTAACAAGGAATCTTAATATTTGATTTTTGGTAGTAGTTATCCTATATAATCAATAATATTCATAAAATGTTAGATAATTGGATATTGTTTTATAAACCATTTCTATTACATATTGAGCATTTTATCTATTTTTCTGAAATATATATATATAACAGAAACTTTTCATTTTTTAAAGGCTGAATATATTGTGTATGTTTTTAACACTAATTTTTTTTATTGAATTCTTTGTTTATATTTAAATTTTTATATTTATTTAATTTATAATTTTAACTATTTTATAATAATTTTATAAATATTTTTAAAGGTATAAAAAATATGTAATGCTAGATCCATTGGGTGTAGTTACAAAAGTGAGAAAGAGTGTAGAAGAAGAACAGGAAAAGATTGGAATGGCACCAATTACAATTACTCAAAGAGAACAACTTCAAAAGTCAGAAAAAGAAAGTTATAATTATAATCCTGGGATGGGTGAAGTTCCAGAAATGGATGTACCTCTTGCTTTACCAGATTTACCAGGTAAGTAAAAGACAAACTATATCTATAAAAAATTTCATTATATTTATATTTGATAAAAATAGGATTTTATTATAATAATGGCAGATACTACAGATAAAAATTAAAAAAGCTAAGTTTTTACATACACACACATGCATGCAAATTACAAATAAAACTTATTTTTTAACTTAGGAATTCAAAATAATTATGAACATATTGATAATTTGTTTATATTTTGTTCATAACTTGAAATGTATTCTTAAGCTGAATCCACTTTATACAATGTATTATGTAATATATGCTATTAATTGAACTAATTACAAGTTTCATATTTTGGTCATTTGAATATAAATATCTACTTATAATACAAAGACATTCTGTAGAAGCTTTGCTTCTTGAAATACTCTATATAAACATTACATTATTAATGTACATATATTATTCATTAAATAACTATAGTAAAACTCTGTTATCCCATCAAAACCATCTAAATATGTAAAAAAAAAATAAGCTAATTACAGTATTAAGAAATTAGGAAATTAGTTACAATTGTAAATATGGCTACTTTGGTTGATATTATTGTTTTATTTTTTAAACTGACAACCAAGTAGCCACATCTAAATTGTAATAAATATCCTAATTTATAGTATTGTTTTTGGCTTATATTTTACATATTAGATGTTTTTGATTGGATATTGTTTGTTTTTTAAATAAAAATCATTTTTCTGAGTTTTAAATGAAAACTATTTAATTGTATAATCTACATAAATTTTTTTGTAAATCTTCATTCCATAATCTAATATATATATAGATTATATAGATTATGGAATGAAATCATATATAATAAAGGAATAAGCATATGAAGTCCATGTTTGTAAATCTTCATTCCATAATCTAATATATATATAGATTATGGAATGAAATCATATATAATAAAGGAATAAGCATATGAAGTCCATGTTTCTGTGCATGTGTGAACTCTAGGGACTGAAGTGCCACCATTACTATTTTCTCTTGCTTCAAATCTTTAATTGCATCTTTTAGAAAACTAAATCCCAATCTCATTATAAATCTTTAAATTATCATAGTTTACTTCCTATTTATGTTTGTATACTTCTTTGTGTCTTTTAGAAAACTAAATCCCAATCTCATTATAAATTTTGCTTTAGGTCTTTTAGAAAACTAAATCCCAATCTCATTATAAATTTTGCTTTAAACAAATCCCAATCTCATTATAAATTTTGCTTTAAATTATCATAGTTTACTTTCCATTAAATGTCTTTTTATAAATTTTGCTTTAAATTATCATAGTTTACTTCCTATTTATGTTTGCATACTTTTTTTGTTATTTGACTTCAATTTCTGGCTTATCCAATCAAAAAATGTTGGCTGTTCCCTGGCCTAAGGGTTCATTTTGCATTTGGTGTGCCCATGGGCACTCGAGGCTACATAAACATTAGATTTAAATGTTGATTTAAATAAAAAAGCTTTTGAATATTATTATTTTTAGTTTGTGTTTAGTGCAGTCTCATTGAACTTATATAATTATAATTACCTACATAACTGAATCAAAGGTAGTTGCCAAAATCAATGGTCAATGGTTTTATGTAATCGGTGGTCAATGGTTTTATGTAAAGAAAATTTCAGTTTGGTATAGAGAAAGAAAACAAGCAAATGCATTGTACACAAAGAATGTACTAAATAAATGAAAAATCTCAAATTTGATAAAATAAGAAAAAAATGTTTCTTTTTTGGTTTTATTTGTGCACATAGTTGCTAGGAGTTAACTAGTTATATATATATAATCCATAATCATTGTACAGTAGAATTTTGGTTTTGTGGAATAATAGAGTGAAAAGGATGTCTTATGATGGTGAAAATCCATTAAAGTAAAAGCGTTTTAAAAATACAGTGTAGTAAATTACAGCTTTTGCTAATTTAACAACTATTTCTAATATATATATATACACAGTGGTACCTTGGTTAACGACGGCCTCGGATAAAAACGGCTTTGGTGAACGACGAGTTTTTGAAAGAAAAAAATATCTTTGTTAACGATGCATGCTTTGGTATTTTGCTAATTTAACAACTATTTCCAATATATATATATATATATACACACAGTGGTACCTTGGTTAACGACGGCCTCGGATAAAAACGGCGTTGGTGAACGACGAGTTTTTGAAAGAAAAAAATATCTTTGTTAACGATGCATGCTTTGGTTAAAGACTCCTGATTATGTGAACTTCTGACAAAATAAAGCTCTGTAAAACAGCTTGTCATCGCATTGAAATGAGCCCAGTTGTCCTTCTGGTGAAGATTGGTAATTAAAAACTGTTTCCACGAACAATTCATTTTATTAATGTTAATTTTTTTTGTAGCAAATATAATAAATAAATGGGACATTTTAAATGAGTTTTTTCTGAATTTTTAATATTTACTATGGTTGTGGGAAGGAGCCGGAACGAATTAATCAATTTTCAGTTAAATCCTATGGAGAATCGTGCTTTGGATAACGATAGTTTTGGTTAATGACGGTTCCGCTGGAATGGATTACCATTGTTAACCAAGGTACCACTGTATATAATTGTTAACCCCTTAGATGCTGGCTATTTTTTGAAATTAAGTCTAATTATCAGGTGTGTAAATATGAAACCGGAATTTGCCAATAAATGGCGCCATATGTCAATGTACCTTTCATCAAATTGCATCATTGGCGCCATTGTTTTCTTTTGACATCTGTCAGCAACATTCAATTCATAACAATACAAGTTTCATACAATAACACGTTTTTTACGTGTTAAAAATGTCGACTTTTGTGCCTACATGTTACGATTTGCGGACCATCATTGATTTTTTAATCATTTGAAGAAAACTGCTGCAGAATCACATCGAATATGTGTCAAAGCTTACAGTGAGCATGCTCTTAGTAAATCACAATATTATGAGTGGTTTAATAAATTCAAAAATGGTGATTTTGATGTGAGAATCGAAGAACGTGGAAGACCACCAAAAAAGTTTGAAGACAGTGAATTACAAGCATTGTTGGATGAGGGATGACCTGAAACGCAAAAACAACTGATGGATCAATTGAATGTGTCACAAGAAGCCGTCTCCATATGTTTAAAGTAAGCATTGTTGGATGAGGATGATGCTGAAATGCAAAAACAACTGATGGATCAATTGAATGTGTCACAAGAAGCCGTCTCCATATGTTTAAAAGCCATGGGAAAGACCAAAAGCTGGGAAAATGAGTTCCACATGAACTGAATGAAAGACAACAGGAGAATAAAAAAACCACTCGAGAAATGCTGCTTGCCAGATACAAAAAAAAGTCATTTCTCCATCAAATTGTGACTGACGATGAAAAATGGATCTATTTTGAGAATCCAAAGTGCAAAAAATCTTGGCTTGTGATCTGTTTTGAGAATCCAATGCACAAAAAATCTTGGGTTAATCCAGGACAACCATTTGACATTGACTGCAAGGCCAAATCGCTTTGGACGGAAGACAGTGCTCAGTGTTTGGTGGGTTGATATAATGTTCTACAGTTTAAATGTTTTATTATATATTTTCAACTTGATGATAAATACTGATAAGTTTTAAAATGCTTGCCAATAATAAATAGGGCCTATATACTTTGATTTTAAAACATTTCACTGTGGAATTATTTTTGAAACTTATTGATGATAAAAAATGTTTTAAAAACTATTAATTTGCAATTTCGAATTTTTTAGATAAATTCTACAGTTATTATCAGAAGTTTAAACTTTCAACAATTAATTCTTTATTATGTTACATTTATAAGTGTGTTACTGTTTGCCCTCTTTCTTTTGATGCTAATGACATTAATTCTATTTGGTTACTTTTAATGTGTGTTATATTAAAAAATACTGTTATTATTAATATTTTGTAGCATTCAGGTATTTGATAAAGTTGTAATAACTGAGTTTAAACTGGTTGTTTACTATAATCTATATTTTTTAAATGTACTATAGTCTCAATTTTTTAATGCTATAAAGTCTTAAATTATTATTTTATCATTTAAAGTTTCCAGATTAGTTTTATAATGTTTTTTGATAATATATATTTTTATGAAATGTATATATAGCAGTTATGATTATTAATTTTGAATTTGAAAGTACATATAGAAGTAATTCAAAATATCATATTGATATTCTCATATTAATTTTTTCATTCTGATGCATGGAATTAGTGTTTGTGGTTCTGTCTTCTAAAAAAGCTTCATATTGCACATGTGGATACATATTTCAACTCTTATATTTCAACAGTGTAAGCAATTTCTAAATTATTTATTATCAGTATGACAATTAAATGCAACATGTGAAAGCTGAATCATCACAATAGGTAAAGATAAAATCATTTTATCTTTTCCCTTCATTTGGAAGCATTTAGCCTATCAGCATTAATGGACAAGTAAAACAGCTGATGTCTTTAGGATTGATTGCCTCTTCAAAATGGATGACAAACAACTTATTGAAGAAGTTCAGAAGCATCCAGAACTTTATGATCCTAAAAGAAGAGATTATCGAGATATTGATAAACGAGAACTGGCATGGTCAGAAATTGCTGAAGTAATGGGTTATTCATGTAAGTAAATTTATAATCTGTTTTCCTTGTCACTTTTTCAAATAGTATATAAAAGATTTTAAAATGTTCTTTACTTATGATTATCTGAATAGTGCATTCTGGAAATAAAACAGATTCATAATCTTCAAAATACATACAAGAGTTCCTAGATTAAAAAAATCCAGATTGCAAACTTTTGTACATACATAAATGTCATTTTTTTTAATTTTTAAAAAATTATATAAAAATTTAAACATTACAACAGTGATCTGAACAGTAAATGCAAATATTAATAAATTTCTTGTATTAAAAATGGAAAAGGAATAGACTTAATTTACAGCTACATCAAAATGGTTAAAATTCCATAAGTTATTTGCTGCTTCAAAAAAATTATATTTTATTTAATAGTATTTTTTTATACTATTCCTTGATTTGTGAATTATAAATTTACATATAAATCATTGCATAATTGTTTTGGTTGTCATAGTGATGATTGTGCAAATTATCCAGTTGTACTAATGAACCCCAAAGTTAAAATTAAATGATAGATGTTCATTTACTACATTTCTGTAAATTAATTACATTCATTAATGCTAATACAATAACTATTTAATGTATGCTAATTATAGCCAAATAATTAACACAAAACTATTCAATATGTGTTAATTACAATATTGTGAAAATATATTAAATAACATCATTGCCTCAAAGTTTTTTGGAGTCCTGAGGCCAAGGGAGTAAAGAGGCTCCTTTATCTATTTTGAAACAAAAACTATTAAAAGGAACACACATTTGTTTTTAACTCGGCAGGGGGAAAGTGCAGAGATCTTCTTCTGTACACAAAAATAAAAATAAAAATTCTAATATTAAAGAATTTTTTAAAAATTCTGAAAAAATTAGAATTTTCCTAAATTGCTAGGTCCTTATAAAATTTTACAATGCATCAAAAAGAGCCTAGGGGAAAAAAATTGAATGGGGATCTTGTAAATTGAAACTCTTCACTTCCCCCTGCTAAAAAAAATCGTTTTTTTTTGATAACTAATCATTTCTAAAAATAGTTTATCATTTTGAGGTGCTGTAGTCACCAGTTTCGCATTGCTTTGCTGTGTATATAAATAAATAAATTAAATTTTTAATCATATTTGTAAAGAAAAACTTTTGATAAGTTTCTTCATTCTTAGATACTTCAATAAATTCTTCACCTAATTTTATATTTTTATTTAAGCCATTTATTAAGTTTTAAATAATGATAAAGCTGTTCCGGCACACAGCTATCCTCTTATTTTATATATAGTAAAAAATTTTGAAATAATTTTTCAAAAAACATTGAAATGGCTTAACAAATAGTAATACAATTATGAAATAAATATAAAATAATAGACAATACTTGAAGAAATGAGTATTAGGCTATACCAAGAAATGTGCACATCACAAATACTGACCTCAGTATTGCAATATATAGTTATTACTAAAACTTTCAACCTTTCTCTTTAAGAAAAACAACATATTTCTTTGTTATCATTAATTGTTAAGACAGAGAGAATTTTTGATTCTATTTATGGTCATAATTTGCATATTATACATTCGATTAAAAAAATTTTGTAAAAAATAAATATCTATCCTTAGATGGAAAATGCTACAATAGAAACAAGCAAACATATCAGAGAATATAAAAAAGTTAGGAAATTAAGTAAAATTTTAATTATATTTGATTTAGAATCCTTCGAAGTTGAAGAATTATATTTCATGCTCCCGCAACAGATTTTATTGCCCTTGTTTGTGTCCCTCCTCCATTCGTGCACCACCTTCAAATGATATTGGAGGTGGTGCACAAGTTTACTACTTCCCTAGTAGTAAGATCATCTATTCTGTTTACAAATAAAACTGGAGGACACGTTTGTTTTGACTTTTGAAAAATATTTACGACTGAATGAAATATGCTACTCTGTTTATTTACATAATTTTGATAAGAGGTGTCATATTACTTAAAAATTCATTAAAAATCGATAAATTATAATAAAAAAATGATTTTTTTTGCATTAGAAAGTAGACACTTTGCTGAAAAATAAGATTTCATACATTCAGAAGATTTATTTTAACAAAATAATGAAAACTTCACATAATTAACAGTTTATTACTCCCTAATTTCCCACTTATGATTCAGTGTCATGTTACCACTTACGGATTTTAATAAGTATGCCATCATTTTATTTCATTTATAAAATTGTTTTATATCATATTAAATTCTGGAGCACCCTGTGTTCATGTTTGCCCGGTCCTTTTAAACAATATAGATCTTTATAAAAACAGATTATGATTAATAAAATCACTTGTAACTTGTCCTGTCATGGATTGCATCAAGAGATGTTTTCCATTTCAGTTGGGAGACAGGCAGTCTGACATTCTTTGAAGTAAGCTGCTGGTCAATTGACATTGTTTTAAAGATGACTAAGAATATTTTCAGGATATTGTCATTAGCATTGCTGATGACTGTCTCTCTGCTGATTATTGGCCAGTTTGGACTAGGCTGGAGACAGGAACAATACAATAAATTTACAATAAATAATGATACAAAATGAACTTTTAAAAGTGTAAAATATTTACAAAATAAATTACACAGCACTCAATAGAGATTATCTTCAGGCTGAATGACAGAACTGAAGGGATACTTGATTGATAATAAAAGGAAGAGGAGCCACAAATTGATTGAGAGATTTAATAAAAACAAACAGCAAAGCAATTAGAAAGAAACTAAGAAAATGAGCTAAATTGTAAGGTGATAGAAAAAAATGAATACCAAACAGGAAAGAGGGGGAAAAATGTGCAGACCTATCATTTAAGGTAAAGAAAAAAGTGTGCTAATGCAGCTGCAAAAGGAGAAAGTTAAAATCATTTTGATTTTCTGAATATGTAGTTTTTAGAAAAAACCTTATACTGCTTCTATATCTATTATATAGATGACTGCCTCATTCTTTAATAGGATATTGATGATCAACTCCTCTTCAAATCTGCCCTTGAATTTCTTTCTCTCTCTGTAAAATTCTCTATTGAACATCAGACTGATAATTCCATTTCTTTCCTTGAATTACTAATTACTAATACCAGCATCTCTTCCTTATTGTCAATATTTCATAAACCAGTTTGCAACCTATATTTTCATCATTCCAACTCATATCAGTTTGGTCATTATCCCTATTTGAAATAACAGCAATACAGTTGCTTTTTGCCATACAATCATAAACTACACGTATTTTCTTCTTTCTCAGTAATTTGAAATGTTCTCTGAATTAAAAACTTAAAACATATTTTTTTTATAAAAGAAAAATTTAAAACCATCAAAATCAAAACAGATATAATCAAAGCTACTACACCTTTTAACTTATTTGGAATTGAATTCCATAAGCAAATAGAAAATACCAAAAAAATATCTACTATGCTACAGATGGTTATTCCATTGCAAAATTTTTATATATCAAACATAAGATTTAATTTCTGTTCTGCGATTTTTCTTTTCTAAACCTATTGCACATCTTAAATATACTTTATATTTTATTACCTATTTTGATTCTCTTAACTACAAAATTAAACAGCTTGCTTCTAAATTTGAATTAAATCTTCCCAATTTCCTTGTGCCCTTCTGTTTGCATTCTAGAAAGATTGCAAATCCAATAATCCATGAGAACACAAGGAAACAATAGAAATTAAAAATAGAAAACTAAATTAAGTGATATCTAATCTTTCTGTCTAAAAAAAGCAGTAAAAAATTATTCTCTATATCAGGAGTTCTGGGTTGATGAAATTTTAAAGGGGGTCAATGATGATCAAGTTTTAATTCTTTAATAAATTAAATTTTTTTCACTTAAAATTGTGCTGTGCATCGCTATTTATATAAGGGAAAAAATACTCTAAAATTATTTAATATATTTTAAAAACCAATATTTTTTTAAAATATATTAATTTTTAAGTTGCAGTTGTCTGTTATTGAAAAGATTTTATTTCCTCAGAAGATATATTGTTATATACAAGCCACTAGCAAATAATCCTGATTAATCTGCCTTAATTAATCCCTTGATTTATAACGGATTTTTAAATGATTTTGAAATAATTTAAACTAATTTTAGCGCCCATCTCGTAATTAGAATTATCGAATTATGAGATGGTGCTAAAATTAGTTTAAATTATTTCAAAATCATTAAAAAAATCCGTTATAAATCAAAGGATTAATTAAGGTAGATTAATCAGGATTATTTGGATTAAAGTTCCCTTGAGGTTGGTTTAGTAATTAAAATTTAAGCCACTTGCAAAATTTAAAAGAAGATTTTAATGTTTGCTTTCAAGACATTGAAAATTTGAATGTACCAACATGGATCATAGAACTGCTGCATTGTGATATATCTGATTTTGATATTATGATACAAGAAGAGTTGATTGCATTGAAGGAGAGATGTTCAAGCACAAGTCTTATTTGAAACACATGGGTATGTTAGATTTTGGAATTTAAAAGTCATCCAAGAGAAATATTCCCAAATAAAAGTTGTTACTGAACCAGCATTATTGACTTTTCCTTCCTCTTACGTAGTGGAAGCAGGCTTTAGTCAAGTCAATAATTTACTACAGAAAACAAGAAATAGGTTGAATATTTTTGAATGCAGTGATTTAAGAATTAAGTTAAGCAATTTTATGCCAAATATTAAAAAAATTGTATCAATACATGAAGTGCAGCCATCACATTAATTAATATCAAACTTTTATGCAATTAGATTCTGTGATTTTGTTTCTGAAAACTTGTTTATACAGTGATACCTCGGTTCACGAACACAATCCGTTCCTTGACCCTGCTCGTCATCCGAAAAGTTCGTAATCCGAATCAATTTTTCCCATTGCAATTATTGCAAACCAAATACTGTTTTTTGTCCTAGAAAAAATTTTTGACATGTTATGGCTTTATGTGTGGAAATTTGTCCTAGAAAAAATTTTAACATGTTATGGCTTTATGTGTGTAAATAATACCTAGAAAAAATTTTTAACATATTATGGCTTTATGTGTGGAAATAATACAGTTTTTTCCTAGAAAAAATTTTTAACATATTATGGCTTTATGTGTGGAAATAATACAGTCCTAGAAAAAAATTTTTAACATGTTATGGGTTTATGTGTGGAAATAATACAGAAATCCTACAAAAAATTTTTAATATGTTATGGCTTTATGTGTGGAAATAATACAGAAAGGAAAAGAAAACATTTTTAACATGTTATGGCTTTATGTGTGGAAATAATACAGAGAAAAAAAATTTTTAACATGTTATGGCTTTTTGTGTGGAAATAATAAAAAATACAAAAAGGAAATAAATATAACAGTAATATTAGAAGAAATAATTTTAAAATGTTATGGCTTTGTGTAGAAATAATACAGAAAGGAAATAAATATAATTTTTAACATGTTATGGCTTTTTGTATGGAAATAATACAGAAAGGAATAACATGTTATGGCTTAATGTGTGGAAATAATACAGAAAGGAAATAAATGTAAATCCAAATAATACGTTTTTTGTCCTAGAAAAAAATTTTTAACATTCCAAATAATACGTTTTTTGTCCTAGAAAAAATTTTTGACATGTTATGGCTTTATGTGTGGAAATTTGTCCTAGAAAAAATTTTAACATGTTATGGCTTTATGTGTGTAAATAATACCCTAGAAAAAATTTTTAACATGTTATGGCTTTATGTGTGGAAAAATACAGAAAGGAAATAAATATAACAGTAATATTAGAAGAAAGCATGTAATTCAGAAAGGAAATAAATATAACAGTAATATTAGAAGAAAGCATGTTTAATGCCACCTTCACTAATACTTTTAACTTTTTTGGGAGCCTTAATAAGGGATCACCTTCACTAACACTTCTAACTTTTTTGGGAGCCATAATAAGGGATAAAGAGAGGAAATAAATATAACAGTAATATTAGAAGAAAGCATGTTTAACACCAGTGGAAATAAATATAACAGTAATATTAGAAGAAAGCATGTTTAACACCACCCACTAACACTTTTAACTTTTTGGGAGCCATAACAAGGGATAAATTTAATTTATTAACACACTTAACTTTTTGGGAGCCATAATAAGGGATAAATTTAATACACAACTTTTTTGGGAGCCATAATAAGGGATAAATTTAATTAAATAAAGACAACTTTTTTGGGAACCATAATAAGGGATAAATTTAATTAAAGAAAAAAAATTTTTTTGGGAGCCATAATAAGGGATAAATTTAATTAAATAATGAAAATAACATTAGAAGAAAGCATGTTTAACACCACCTTCACTGACACTTTTAACTTGGGAGCCATAATAAGGGATACATTTAATTAAATAAAGAAAAAAACTAAATATTTTGTTGGAACTTTACTGTACCCATATGAGCTGGGCGAACTGTCATAATAAGGGATAAATTTAATTAAATAAAGAAAAAAACTAAAATATCCGTAATAAGGGATAAATTTAATTAAATAAAGAAAAAAACTAAAATATCAATAAGGGATAAATTTAATTAAATAAAGAAAAAAACTAAAATATCAACATGCTGGAACTTTACTGTACCCATGTGAGCTGGGCGAACTGGATTGTTGCTGAGACGAGGCTGTGCGCAGGGTTTTTGTGTGCCACGAGTCACGTGCGCTCCATGCACTCCGTGCGTGTCACCGCGAGTCACGTGCGCTCCATGCACTCCGGCCGCGAGTCACGTGCACTCCATGCACTCTGTGCGTGTAGCTGTGCTCAGGGTTTTGTGCGCTGCGAGTCATGTGCACTCCATGCATTTTGGAATTTTACTGTACCCATATGTTAAATAAAGAAAAACTAAAATATCAACACTTGTTGGAACTTTATTGTACCCATATGAGAACTGGATTGTTGCTGGGGCGAGGACTGCAAGGTTTTGGCGCCGCGAGTCACGTGCGCTCCATGCACTCCGTGTGTCCATGCGCTCGTGCGTGTGTTCGTGAACCGAAGCATCGTTCGTAAAGCGAAGCAAAATTTGTTCACAAATGTGTTCGTAGACCGTGAGCTCGTGATCCGAGGTATCACTGTATTCTTTGTAATAAAATATAAAAAAAAAAGCATCGTTCGTAAAGCGAAGCAAAATTTGTTCGCAAATGGTGTTCGTGATTTGTTTGTGAACCGAGACGTTCGTGATCCGAGGTATCACTGTAGTAGGGAATTGTCAACCGAGATGTTCGTGATCCGAGGTATCACTGTATTTGTAAAATTAAAAATGATAATAGTACAAAAAATAATAAAACATAAATCTAATAAACCATTTCTTTCACTTTTTTTGTTCATATTCTTAGTCTAAATTGTTACCTTAAGTTATTTATATAGCAATTATTTGTATTATTAAGGGGGTCAATGACAAAAACCATTTTTTTAAAAGGGGTCGATGCAAGAAAAAGGTTGAGAATAATCCCTGCTCTATATTAATGCCACTGCTAAAGATTAGAAATTCAAATCTCAAAATATGCATATAACATTTAAAGAGAAAATTACTACTACTACATTGTAGAAAAAGTACTTGCTGTTGATTTGCTTCTGAAGAAAAAGTAATAGTGTCTAATGTTCTTGCATATTTAATAGCCCATTCATCAAAATACTGAATTTTTTAAATGCAAAAAAAATACTATCCTGTTTGATGAATCCTTTATATATATGTGTGCTCTTTTTCCATTACAATTAAAATAATTTTTTCCTAAAATCTCTGCATTTTGAATCTTTTGTAGCTGTATAGCCAAGATTTTTTTATTTGCTATAGCAATAAGTCCTCACATTTTTCCCTCTTTCCCAGTTAGGTATCCATTTTCTCTATCATTACAATTTAGCTCATTTCTTAGATTCTAACTGCTTTGTTGTTTATTTTTACTAAATCTCTCCATCTCTGCCTTCCCCATCAGTTCTTCTCCCTTTTATTACTAATTGAATTTTAATCTGAAGATGGTCTCTGTTTTGAGATTGAAAATGCTTGTATTGTGTAATTTATTTTTTAAATATTTTATGCTGTTAAAAGTTCATTTTGTATCATTGTTTATTGTATTTTTATTTTATCAGAAACATTTTAGCAACATTAGACACTTATGTTAGTATGCAATATATACCATATACAGGCCATATTTTTATATAATCTGGATAAGCTACAACTTAGACTTCACATTACAAAGGATCTCATGTTTCATTAAAAAAGATTAAATGCATTTGAATAGATTTCTTAAATGTTACAGCTTCATCACCATCATCAGCCATTATCAGTCTACTGCAGGATGGATTCTTGGAGAGCCTCCAAGAATCCAACTGGCAGATTCTTGGAGGCCTTTCCAAGAATCTGCCAGTTGAAAAGACTCAAAGATTTTTTTCATCCTACAGTGGATGAACTTTTAATTCATTTCTTTTGTCCTTCCTTTGGAGAGGCCTTCATCCTGCATTCTTGGAATGTTCTGTTGGCAGTTATCCTTGTCTAGTCAGGTCCAGCAAACTTTTGAATTTCATCTCTTTCTATCTAATATGCAATCATCTTGGACTTCTCTTGTCTCTTGCTTAGGGACCACTATATGCATAAATCTGGTCCTGAGTGTATAAATAATAAAATATGAATTATAATTTTAGAAATTAATGATGCTATTTAATAAAAATTTCTAGTATAGTAATTAATTTTATATATTGTTATTTTCATAGTGCCAGAAGTACAGACAAGATGGAAAGTATTAAGAGATAGATATGTAAGAGAGAAAAAAGCTGCTGAGAGAGGTGGTCACACAACACAAAAAGAACCGTGGCATCTTATGAATCTGTTAAGTTTCTTACATAAAGTTGTTACACACAGAAAGTAAGTAAAAATTAAACTAGTTCCAATTGTTTGCATGTAGATTGATTTCTTTCTTTTTAGCATATCTCCATTTATCACAGTTTATAAGATACAGGAATTGCTAATTTATGGCATCTTGTGTTATATCATTTCATACTTACATTATTGCCTCAGGCCTAATTTTAATCAAAATGACCAAATTAATCTATATGTTCTATTCTTCTGGTTTTATGTTATCAATAAATTAGTGGTTAAATTAAGAATAATTTGCATCTAACATTGGTATCTAATCTAATAGTAATTTGTATCTCATGTACTTATAAGTTTTCTTACTTCCAAACATTATCTATCTAATTCTGTTCATTAATCTATGACCTAGATTCAGTCCTGGTCTCTGATTGAAAAGCCAAACCACTTCCATTGATTTACAGTGAACAATTGTATGAATTGTAATTGTATGAACAATTGTATGAATAAACAATTGTATGAATATACAATTGTTCACTGTGCATTGTATTTTGTATGAATTACATTGCACCTCATTTTGGAAAATTTGGATTCAGTTTCAGATTCCATACCTTCTGAATTTTTCAAGAAAGGTTTACCCTAGTTCATTGAACCCATTTGTTCACCTTATAGCCAACCCCATTACAGATAAAGGTAGCTCATAGTAAATGCTGGAATAATCCTGTCATTTAGTTACCTTCAGCAGAAAAGCAATATAAAACAAGAAAGGAAAACCTTATTACAGGTATGGATTACTTATGATGGCCATTGAAATGCCTTGCTCCTTAGTTTCCAATATTATGGAAAGCAGTGTAAAATTTAATAAGAAAAAAATATTTAAAGGAATTTTGGAAGGTCTTAAATATCCTAAAATGCAACAAGGATTATAAGAGATTTGTGGTACTCCTACATCTATTAAACTAACAATTGTTATATGCAATTGTCAATGTTAACAATAATAATAATGCTTCAAAATGTATTATTTTAACTTACTGTAGAATTTCAGAAACCAATAACTAGTATAATTTTTAATTCATCACCAAATAGAAATTATCACAATTACTTTTAAATATACTAAAGTATATTTATTCAAATAATTTAGAATTAATATTTTCCAATTTGTATATGGCTTTAAGAATTTTAATGGCAGTTCCAAATATCATAATATCATTCTCAAAATTCAAATTATAAAAATTATCTATACTCAAATATGGATCAGAAAGGCTAGTCAGTTTAGTATTAATTGCTATTGGACATCATATGTATGGTAGAATAAATTTGCAACACAATCAAAGATTTTTATAGTGAAGAAAGCATAGAATTGAATTTTAAAGTTTATTATTACATTTTATTTTGTTATTTTCAGTTATATTTTTTACAAGTTTTAGGAGGAGAGGAGTAAAATGGTTTTAAGCATTAACATATTTTTAATTTTAACAATCTAAATCAGGACTGTCCAGTCTGTAAGCTACATGCAGCCCACTGCTGTAATAAATGCAGCCCAACATAAAATTGTAAACTTTCTTTAAAACATTGAGATTTTTATGCACTTATTTTTATTTTTGAAATTTGCCATAACATCATCTAATATTCCATTAATAAAGAAAAAGAAATTTGTTTCATTTTTGTACTAAAAATATATAAAAAAATAATGAAATTAATTAAGTTTTTATCATTTAAATATCTATCTACATTTCCTATTTCCATTTTCTAAATATTTCTTATTTCACTGAACCTTCAAAGAAGTTTTAAAACTTCTTGCCTACTCAATAATTTAAAAAAAATTTCTGAAAGAAAAGAAGTCAAAGATTATTATACTACAATATTTTTTCTTATTTGTCATGATGAATATCATATATTGTATTGGATTTTTTGCTTAATAACTATCACTAGAATTAGTATATTTTATGTGTGGCCCAAGACAATTTTTTTCTTCAAATATGGCCCAAGGAAGCAAAAGATTGGACACCCCTGATCTAAATATTAATTACATATTGTACACAATAATATTTTTAAATTTCACCCAAAAACACAGAACAAGACATGCTTTTGTAAAATTGAATAATGACTTAATAATAAAATAACTATTGAAGCAGAATTTTACATCATGTTTTGATGATTGTATATTTTTATGCATCTAAAATTAAAGATTAAAATAAATATCAATTTATTACATTACATTAGTATTAAAAAGTCTCTTACGCCATCTAAAAAATTAAATCTGAGATCTAATATTTTGTCAAAAAATACATTTTCAAATATTTATTTTAGAATGACTTTATAAATCCAATCATAGTAATTCTATTAAAATTATGATGTTGCTATCATGTATATTTTTTTAATACAACAATTCAATCATTTGCCAATTATTAAGAGGCAAGCACATTTTAAGCCTTATTCCAGACATCCATTAATCATTGAGGGATCTTCTTTATTTTGTTTTACACCTATTTTCTTCCAATATTAAATAGTGGGGTTTTTTAAAAATACAATGGGCAAGTGATGTTATCAGTCATCATATGAAAAATAGGATTCAATGAATTTGGTCCAAATCCCTTTAAAAACTTCTGGAGATGTGGGACCTGAAATTAAATTAGATTCTGCAGGTAGAAGTGTAACACATTTTCATGCAGCAGTTAGGCCAATTTCATGGAGCTATCAGCCAGACTATGGAGGATTGTGATTGATGAAATAGATCTAAACCTTTTATATAAAAGTTTTGAGGTGTGAGTTTGGATTGGATCTCTGGGTTAAAAGTTTAAACATTTTGTGTGAATAATGACAAAACTATTGGCAGATTAATATTAAGAAACAAAATATAAACAATATGTAACAATTCTAAAGTGCATGAAAAAATGTGCATTTCATGATCTGCATATTCACATTCAAAGTTTATGATAGTTGGACTACTATCTTATGAATAGGTGAGATTAAAGCAATATATTAACAAAAAAAAAAATAATCATAACTAAATTTTTGGGACCAAAAAAAATAATAATTATTATTATTTTTGATATAGAAAAATAAAAATTAAAGTTATGAATTTTTATAAATTTGGTGTAAATGCACACAATGAAAGGTTTACATTTGTGTTTGGTATCAACCATAGTCTCAGATATGACATTATTTTCCAATCTATGGAGTACTCAGTGGCAGGGTAAAATAGGCTACCCATCACTGCAAAGAGGTCAGCCAGATTATGGAAGATGAAGATTGATGGGTCAGTTCAACACCACCTAGATAACAAGGCCTCGGCACTGAGGTAGTGACGTCACCACGAGCAGGCCGTTGCCACGGGAGCAGAGAACTGAAATATGTTTAACAGTACTGTATATTCATATTGTCATTGAAAAAATTATTTTTTACGCCCACCCCTGGTGTAGAGGTTGGTATCTACTTTTATCCTATTATTATATTTCGTGTATTTTTATGTATTTTTTCCTAACTTCCGGTTGACGAAACATTCTTAAGAAGACGGAAATAAAACCGTGACCGACCAAACAAATTACCGTCCGGCCAAACAATTACCATCTTTGGTGTTTACTATCGTGAAACTAAAGAGGGCGTGTACTAGCGTGTATGGTATGTATCGCATTTCGTATCTTTTATTCCAGACAAGACTGTGAATCTTATGGAAGCACGTGTTCCCCGGCTCCACCATCATTTCCACAGTGCACCTATGTACAGAGGTTGCATCGCTCTTGGCTTTTCAGAACACTGGACCATCAATCGTAGTAAGCGGAGCACTGGCAGAGTGGCAGGTAATTTTATTTCCCCCATCTAATTTCTTGCATATTTCCATATTCTTTACAGATTTGTCAATTCTGTAAATCCACAATGCTATAGGTCGGCCGCGTGATACAGCTGTGGCTTACCATCCTGGAGAACCGGTTCAAATCCGGGTCTCACACTTCTAGTTTTTCAGGGAGGGGTCCAAACCCGGTTCGTTGAACCCCATCCTTCAACCGTCCGGTTGACCCCATGGTGGGTGTGGCCATCCTGTGATGGGCTTAACTAAGCTAACCTAACCTAACCACAATGCCATACGCAGAACATAGAATGGAGAGACCGTGGTGTGGAGGTATGACTTGTATTTCCGTTGCTGTAGTTATTATAACCTATATGCCCGAGATTCTTTATCATATAAGTTATCGTACCAAATTGATATAATTCATATTTTGTGGCAATTACGTATGGTTTGTGTGTGTAGTTTTTCCCTTGTAGAGCACTATCAAATCTCTGCGTACTGATTGAACTCTGCAGCAGTATATCTGCGAATATCTATATACATTTTTGCGTTCCGTTTGTTGAAACAATAACGTATCGAGGATCAAAGCTCCTCCCTCTCTTTTTTGTAGCTACGGCCCTCCGTATCTCTAGTAAACACTGCTCTAGCCCTCGAGTTCATTATAATTGAACAGCACCGCTATATAGTGTTCCGTCGGTACATAAAACACTTGGAGATAAATTCCGGCAGTTTATCAGGGAGGTGATTGCTACTTACAATGAGCCCTAGACAACGGTTGTAACCGTATTCCGAGTCCATTCTAGATTCGACCTCCCTGCGACCAGGACCTCCCGTTATTAGATGATGTAGTTCCCATATGTTTGACTGATATATGTAACCGCTACATTTCTTTGTACTATATGTTTGATTTGGGATCCCTACATCGTTTGTCAATTTAAACATGGAAATTAAATTATTATAATTATTGTTTTTTCGCTTATTTCGGACTTCTGCTGGCCAACAACATCCGACATCTCGTCGAGGGATCTTGCAGAAACGGGTTCCTAATGCTTCTACATCTGTGTCACTGGATGTTGTTGAAACTATCTCTGACTGAAGCCATTCGTAAGGTAGGTGTGTTTAAACTATACTTATTAACTTTTTTGTTTTTACATCATTATTATTTCTAGGATGGTCAGTTTTCCCAAATTTTTCTCAGCTCTGTCCTAAGTAAGAATAGTGGATCCGCCCGCTATTCTCTGCTTCGACAGTAGAAGGAAATTCATTCAGCACCTGTTTTTGCCCGCTCTGACTGTAGTGAAGAGTTTGGTGGCGTTACTGCTCGCTCCGACGACATCCGAGATGGCGGCTCTCTCTAGTGCCCAAGTTCTTTCCCCGCAAGTACTTCTCTCCATCGGTTCCATTTTCGCGCTTCCTTTTTATATTTATTTATATAAGTCACGTGATAAATAGTATTTCACCAAAACCCGCGAGGTCGAAATTCGTGGCCTGTCTAAGCGATTGATAAACAATCGGCCTCTTGCGAAAATTCGCTGGCTGACTGGAAAATTGGGGATGTCCATACGGTATTTCTGTTAGATTTTATTATTTGAAATGTTGTATAAAGTATAGTCTTTTAGAAATTTTAAATTTGGATGCTAGATATAAATTCACTGTATTTTATTAAATTTAATAAATTCAGAGTTCATTTTCATTTCTACGCTACGTGGTTTTTCGATAAACCGCCAACTCCAATTAGCTGCCAAAATCGTTGCCAAACAGATGGTGGCGTCTTATTGGGATTTGACTGTATTTGAAAATGAAAAATATAAAAAAAATAATCTGTAAGTTCTGATTTTGAGATATAGTAATTTTTCATACTAATTTCTTTTTAGTTTTTGGAGATCAATCAATATATTTGCTTTTAAGAAATTACTATTTTTTTATATGATCAACAATTTTACAAATACAAGTATGTTCCAAATTATTGAACTTTTATGCATATGAACATAAAATTTTATTTTCAAATTTTAAAAAATTTTATTGTATACAAAAATTTTAAATATGATAGTAAAATGGTCTAACAACAAATGTAATATGAAACTATTAATAAATAGCCTGACAAAGATGTCAAAATAAAATTAAAACTTAAAATTACAAGTTTTGAATATAAATTTTTAAGTTAGTTATATAATGTTTATTTAATTTATTGATTATCTGAATATTGTACAGGTGCTTCTCTACTTATGATGGGGTTATGTTTTATTATCTCCATCATAGTTTAAAAAATTGCAAGTTGAAAATGACAATAATGGTAGTAATTTTAATAATAATAGTAAACAATAGAAAAGAGTATCTCCAAAGTGATAAAATCATCCAGAATTGAGTCCAGCTTCCAAGGTGTAAAATTGTCCAGAATTGAACTATGATCCTTCAAAGTGGTAAGCGTTTGCTTTTCTATACATCCAATGGCCTACTGTAAATTTTTAATAAAGTATTTCTGGCCAATATTGTATGGAAATTGTAAAGTTTGGAATATTGTAATGGCAATTGTAACATCAGATTATCATGAGTTGAATGATCATAAGTAGGGGAACACCTAGATTTTAATTTTCACCTCATCCTTCAAAACAGATCTGTAAAAATAACTTAGTGTTATCTGTGACTGATAAAAATATTAAATTGAAAAATATTTAAAATAAAATATAATGTGTAGGATTAATTTCATTGTTTTTTATAATTATTGTTCATATATCATAATTATAAAATATAAATAAAGTTCTATATTTGCCAATAAATTGTACTTGTATTGAGCATAAATTATCCATTGACAATATAGCAAACATAGCCGGTCACCATAGCAAACATAGTATATTATTATATTGAATAAAAAATTATTTATTATATACAGTTTAAAGTACTGGTAATTATATCATTATAATAAATAAAACGAATTTTAAAAAATGCCATAAAATGTTATATAACTTCCTGAAAGACAGTAATGTCATTGAATATTTCTTAACAATGATTTAGCATATTATTAAGCAGGATACAGTTATTTAACATGTTACAATAGTATTTTAAGATGGTGGAACTTCCACCAAAAGTCCTTGGATTATAATTGAAAATATGCATTCAAATCTACCTATTTTTCTATTATGTAAATTTATGTTTTAAGTATGAAATTTCTAATTGATTCAGTTAATAAAATATATTTCTAAGTACAGAATATATAATGTAATCAAAAATCAGCATTAATCCAGTATTATCAAAGCGAAATAAATTTTAATTCCAGAAACAATTTTGGTTAATCAAGTTAGCCATCTTCATTTTACATAGCTGGATTAATGCTGATTTTTTTATTATATGTGATTTAAGCAATTTTATTAGAAGATTTATTAATATATAATGTATTCGAATTCAGCATAAAAATGGATTTGAATTTTGAATAAAGCTTATGAACATATTATGTTTGTAACTTGAAGACTAAATATCTGTAGGTATAAGTAATAGATAAGGTTGAATTATAAACAAAGCTTGAAGATTAAACTGATTTCTTAAATTGATTTATTTTCTGATCTTATTTTAATAAAATAATTGATAACAAATGATGATTATTTATCCAATATATTTTTATTGTTATTTAGTCAAATGGTTGTTTGCCAGCACCAAAAGGTTTTGCTCCTTCGAAATTTTGGCAGCAAAAGCAAGTAGCTGATTTTTCTGAAGTTAGACAGGTAACACTTTTTTAAAGTATTTGAATTTATTAAATAGTAAGCATATTTTAATTTAGTAAGATTAAAAAAGCTGTTTAGATATTAGAAATAAACTTTCAAACTTTTTACATGAAATCAAATTTATTCAAAAAGAATGCTTTTGGGCAACTTGCCTGTTATCAAATAATATATAAGTGAAAAAGAATATCAATGAACAAATAAAGAGAAGAGAAAAATTATTCTGTTTGATTTAAACTACATTTGATCAGTGCATTTAAATTTAAAAAATTAAAGAATATTCAGCATGTTAACACAAAAAATAAAAAACTAAAAAATTCAAAAGGGAATAACTAATAGCTTGAAGAACCCTAAAATGAAGTCAGATATGGAATAACTCGTAACTCAGTAAATAAGCATATGGCAAGAATATCACTATCAGTTGACAAATTGTTAGTAAAAGAAAATTTTTCTTTTATGAATCCATAAAAGATAAATAGAATATTTATAAGCATAACATCTCAGAAGACATAGTTAATATCAAAACAATAATTCCTTATCAATCTGAGAATTTTTAAAAGCATTAAAAATATCTATTGATAGTTTTTCTTTAAAAAGAAGATAAAACAAATATGTAAAAAAAAAATGATACAAAGTTTTAATAATTAAAATATTTACAAAATAAGCATTTTTCAGTCTTAAAGCAAAGATTTTCATCAGATTGAATGAAATTTGACCATACTGAAATTAAGGTAAAAAGAAATCAATAATTTATGATTAAACATGATCTGTATATCTAAAGAAACGAAAATATGTCCTTTAAAATCAAGTAAGTTTATTATAATAATCAATTATTTGTCATATAAATGTTAAAAATTTTTAATTTTTCATTATTACTGATAAATAGTAGATGAGCTTATCTAATTATAGCAGCTGAATTGCTTAAGCACAATCCAGAAATGAAAGTTATTTACATAATGTGCCAGTAAAAACAAGGCAGCCAGACAGCATGCTACTTCCATTTCTCTGTTCCCCATTTTGAATTTTCCAATTTATTAACAGACAATAGTTTTGCCACAAAGTAGCTGTATTGTATTGTATAGCTATGTGCATGGTTTTAAATGCTTTTTATGAATATTAACTACTTATTTATTACAATTAAATATTCATATTTTCAATTTTTTGATATTCATATTTGAAGAAACTGACAATTGTGGGAACTTGTTAAGAAGGAACTCATAAACTATGAACTGCCTGTATTTTTGCACATCAAATTAATATCCTCAGTTATAAATTTGCAATATCAAAAGATGCAACATAAAACATTCATGAGTAACCATAACCAATCTTTTCATAATGAAAGTAGATTGATGTTAAAATGTAAATATTAAAAATGATGACCACAGTGGCAGTTTAAAATAATTTGTAAAACAGTTTACTCTGTTATACTGCCATAATAACTTTATAAACCAAATTAACAGCACATAGGCAGGAACCACAATCACAATATGAATAAATGAGTTAAACTGCTATTTATTTGCAGTTTAACTCTTTTATTCACATTATGATTGTGGTTCCTATCTGTGTGCTGTTAATTTGGTTTATACTTTGTAAAAGTAAAATATAATTTGGAGGAAATTTTTAAACAGTTTTTTAACTATAATTTGATATGCTAGAACATATATTTTTAATAATACAGTGGATTCCACTTAATTGGGACACATCAGGACTAAGCCATTTTGGCCCAATTAAGCGACTGTCCCAATTAAACAAAGTAATAATAAATTATAAAATAAAATATGTAATTCATAGGTAAATAAATAATAGGTAAAAAAAAATAATAATTAGGTACCTATTTTAATGATTTATTAAAATAGATACCTACTAATAATTAGGTACCTATTTTAATGATTTATTAAAATAGGTATCCTAATGTAATTAGGTACCTATTTTAATGCTTTATTAAAATAGGTACCTAATTATTAGTTTCCAATCTCCTCTGACTTCGTCTTCAACACTGGGCTGCTGGTATTCACGCCTCACCCGCTAACTGTAGAAATCCATTGATCTAATGCTTCTTCGACTTCTGGATCATTTGCATCACGCTTTCTTTTGGATGTTCCAGAATTTCTTTCTGTAATGCCCACTCCTCACGCAGTTGATTTTCTTAGGAATTTCTTTCTGTAATGCCCACTCCTTATGCAGTTGATTTTCTTTTAATTTCTTTCTGTAATGCCCACTCCTTACGCAGTTGATTTTCTTTTTAAGACGCATCTATGGTAGATTTTGGTTTATTTCAGCGAATCTACCATGGCCTAGAATTACTTTCTGTAATGCCCACTCCTCACACAGTTGATTTTCTTGTTGTAGGATTGCACTATGGTAGATTTTGATTTATTTCAGTGAGTCTACCATGGCTTGTATTAAATGTCTGGATTTTAATTTTATCAGCCAAGCAATTTTACTTGAAAGTGTAAAATCCTTTCTTGACATCTTGGCAAAGATTTAAAACTTTTAAATAAAATCGACACTGTAAATGAATATTGCTAGGTACAGTAATGATAAACTCTTAAGTAGATGCACATTTGCCAGACTCACGATGATAGATAACTGATTCTCATTGTGCTAGTGTTGCTGAATACAGTATTGTTATGTATTATTTATCAACGATGATATTTACTTATTTTACTAAAGAATGGAGGTTTATATTAGTGCGGCGGTAGTGTGTTTGATGATGTGTATGTAATAGGACGCGAAGAAATGACCCATTCCATTGTATTAGTCTGTATTGTCTTGTAGAAAGGTTTAACCTGAAATTACCAATAAATGTTATAATTTTTATATAACGAATTTTTTAAGAAAGCACGTAATAAGTATTAGTTTACGTAGTGTTGCCATACTTTCGAAAAATCCCTAAAATATATCAAAAAAGAAAATTCCTTTTCTGCTACTGTCCCAATTAAGTGTTTAAATTATGTATTAGTTTATTAGTTTAATTTCTGTTCTTTGAGATTTGGCCCAATTAAGTGGAATCCATTGTACATCACTTTACATTTTTGTTATAAAATGTTTACAATATAATTTTTCAAAATTTACATTTTATGTTTACATCAGATCAATGTTGAAAGAAATGATGAACTCATCAAGAATGCTACCATATTTTAGTTATTGATAATGGAGATTTACAATTAAGTGCATTAATAAACTAGAATGGCATTTCCTAAATGGTATTCCATGGAACTCTTGGATTCCATGAGGTGAAATTAAGGGTTCTGCAAAAACAAGTAAAAAATAAAAATAAAATACTTTGCTTATAAAAATATAATATCATTTAAGAAAATCAAATTATATATTAATAGCAAATATGCCTGTCAAAAACAAGGAACATATTTGCTAGTAATTCTCACCCCCAAATCAAATTTTGAAGTTTAATTTGTTATTTAAAGTTGTTTGATCTTGAATCACATATTTTTAGATCAAAACTGAAAAAATTTAAAGGGGTTCCATAATGTTATGCATAATATAAGGGTTCCATGGCTAAATTAAATAGGGAAATGCTGTGCTACAATTATTAAAAAGTATTTTTGAATCCTTTGATTACAAAAATTTTATACAGGATTATTTTTAATGTTTATAAATTGTTTATTTTATGTTTACAGAAATTATCAAAATATAAAAAGAATTTAGCAGAAAGAAATGTAAAGTTGAAAGCTGCATTAGTAAGTTTAATTTATTGTAATTAAAATTTCATTGATATAAATTTTTCTACTAAAATTTTATATTTGAAATAATTAAAACACAAAACATAATTACTTATAAGTTCAAAACTCTTGCAAGAAATAATTAATATTAGCAAAATGCTTTCATATAATAATCTTAATATCATCAAGATTGAAGATCAAATAATATAAAATGTTAACATAATAAATATATTAAACAATATTAAAACATTTATTATATTTATAGTCAAATATTGTTTACTATATGTATTTCAGCGTCCTTTAGAGAGTTAGTTTTTAAATTTTTTCCTGACATGCCATTGAATGAAATTTAACAATTTGAAAGTACCACCAATAAATAGTTCTTATATTTAAATAAAAAAACATTTAAAATTTTATGGGTAATTCCTGACACTAATTTTTGAAAGAAAAAGTACATAAAATTTTTCAGTTTAAGAACTAATACAATTAAAATAAGCCTATACTATCATATGTAAAATATTAGATCAATGAATATTTGAATGAAAAATACACATACTTAGATATTGATAAATTTGATAGGTACAACAAAATCTAAATTATTTTATGCAGAATATTAATCAAATAGATAATTATTAAAAAAAATTAACAAACTGATGAATGGATTAACAATGAAAAGTTAAATAGGGACATTAAATCATTGCATATTAATACACATTATAAACTACTATAGTTGAATTTTCAGTATGTAGTTGATTATTATAACTGTTTTGAATATGGTATGTTTTTCATTAATAACTGAATTATCTTAAAATAAAGTAAGAAATATAACATGAATGATTAAATATTAAAGAAAGAATATGAAAAAAAATGTATATAAAAATAAAACTGCTGTGTTTGAATTAAAATATCATATTGAGAAAATTAGTAAAATTTTTAACATTTCTGTATATAAAATTAATATCCTCAGTTATAAATGTGTAATATCAAAAGATAAGTTTGCTTAGCCCCAAATCACAGCTTTTATATACAGGTAGTCTTCTACTTACAATGATAACATTTTGATAATCCCATTGTAGATTGAAAAAAATTGTAAGTTGAAAATGACCAACAATAGCAGTAATAGTAGAAATAGAAGACCAAATCCTCCAAGATGGTAAAATTGTCCAAATTTTATCTTTGGATTCTCCAAGTGATATAATTGTTTGGAATTGGTTCTGGATCCTCCAAGATAGTAAGCAATTGCTTTACTACATTTTTAATAAAGTAAAAAAAAGTATTTCTAATCTTTTTTGTAGCATTTGTAGCACAAGTTTGGAATATTGTAAGGACAATCATAATATCAAATTATCATAATTCGAATAGTTGTAAGTAGAGGAGTACTTATACCTGATCAATTTTTTTAATTTCAGTCTTAAATTTGGTTCACTATTCAATCTATTTCTATATTTATTTATTTACGTAAATTATTGAAGGAAATTCAAATTTGTAAAGGTGTAAATAGTACTAAATACCAAAAAAAATTTGAATTTCCTTCAATAATTTACATAAATAAATATAGAAATAGACTGAATAGTGACATTGTAAGTTCCTGACTTCTGCAAATAATTGGGACTAAAGGATTTTAACACAAATCAGATTATTCAGAAGTTAGAAAAGTGATTTCTTAACAAATATTCTGAAGCAAAAACTATCAGAGCTAGTGGACTATTGTAATTTCACCTATATCATATTATGGCATCGTATTTTTCTCTGACTGAAAGCGAAATAATCCTTAAATTCAGTCAGTTGAAACATTGTACCAATAATATGATACTTAAGATAAACAAACAAACCAAACAAATAAATAAAGTAATATGATTTTTTAAATGTTGTAAACCAACATATTTGGACTTGTATTTTGCAAATACAATAAATTTTTATGTTCTATCTCAAGAAAAGAAGAAAAAATTTGGAAAATTTTTTATATAAGTTCAGGTTTACAGAAGTTGGATATATGTAAGGGGAATATCTGCATAAGCATAATGAAATTAATATATAAACATGCTTACAAAAAAATAATTGTATCAAGCACTACATTCATCTTAAATATATTTATTGATGAGAAAATGTTTTCATAATAATAATGATTTTATATTATATTGAAAAATATGATAATACTTTCATATTATATTGAAATTTTGTGAACAAATTTTTCATAAATTGAATTAGCATCTATAAAAAAAAATAAATTTCTGAATTATTTAGTATCATGATAAATCTGTTGCCTATGCTATAAATCTATTTAAAATTATCATTTACATTATAAAATGTAAGATACAAAAATTAACCTTAAATATCAAATTTATTTTTAAATTATTAGCCCAAATTAGATGATGATATTGGATGGTGCCAATTATGTTTTGGTGGTCAAGCAAGTAATGTTCAACAAGTTGATGACGACAGTGCAAATATTTCAAATTTAGATGATGATAAATCACCAGCAACATTTCCAAAAGAAAATGGAGTTCCTCCATCACTTAGCATTGTTTGTGCTATGTCACAAGTTAGTTTCTGAATATTAAATATTTAAATTCAATATTTCTGTTAAAATGAATATTTTTCATAAAATGTTATTTTACAGCTTCTTATAGAGCAAGTATTAAATTATCATATAAGTTGGCTCGAAGTAACTGGATTTACACCACAACAAGTAAATAATTTAATTTGTATTAAATTTTTTTAAATAATAATAAATAAACTTATGTTTTTATAATAATTATCATGATTAGGGACGTTGGTTTTATGCTCTTTTGGCATGTTTAGAAAAACCATTAACACCTGAAGCTTGCTCATCTCTACGTTCTTTAGCAAGAGTATGCTGTAAATTGAGAGCAAATCTTGTAAGTTAAAATTTTTTATGCTCATTTCAAACTAATATTAGAGATGATATACTGATTTGTGCTATAAATATATTTCTGTAAAAAAAAGGTGAAAATGATTCAAAGTGAAACAACAGAAATTAGAAATTATTTTACATAAGAATCTGTTGTAGTAGTAGAGATAAGTTCTTGAATTATATGATTGAACTTGATATACTATTTTAATAGTAAAGTAAAGAACAAAAATAGCATATTAAATGAAAATAAACTCAGTACATGCATGCTTTGAGCTTCAAACATAATTCATAAATAACTTTTGTTTGTAACTCAGATGCTATTGTTATTTTGCCTCCAAAAATATTGAAATAAGTTTATGTACTGCATTTTGTAATATACTTCACAATTGGATCAATTAGAAGCTTTTTATTTCATAGATTTGAATAAAAAGTTCTGAATATAAAGAGAGGGATTTTTAGTGTAATCATTATCATCATGAAATACAACTATCATATTGTTTAAAATTATTGAAGAGTTTTTGGAAAACTAAGGAAAAAATTGGTTGGTTTTTTCCTTGGCTTTTTCTAAGTAAAAAATAAAGAAATATATCCTCAAAAGATATATGATGATATATCTTTTGAGGATATGAAAAAGATTTTGCAGGGAATTGATATAGTATGTAGAAATAGATATTTGCATCATTTGATTGATTTTTTCTGTGATTATTCTCTTTCTTTTGAGTCTTGGACATACTCTTATTAGGATATAGGCATTATATCAGTGTTTTCCAAACTGTAGGGTGCTAGTCTATTGCAAGGGAGGTGCAGAAGAATTAACAAAAAGCATCATTTTTGAGACAAATAAAAAAAAAATAAATTCAAATTGGTGTTAGAATTTGAAGTTAGTAAAAATAATCATCAAAAGAGTTATAAATGCATATATCCATGTATCCAGAAATTTTGTATTGAAGCTGTTTTAAAGACAAAATATCGATCTGGTTTAGTGATTGAAAAAGAATTGAGAGTAACAATATCTTCAATGACATCCTAATTTGAGAGTATTTGTGCTGAAAACAAGCCCACCCATTGCATTAAATATTATGTTATATTAAACATATATTCTATTTTTTGTTTTTTTGTAAGATTTTTTTAATTGTATTAAAAATATATTACACCATAATAAATATATTTTTTTTATGTATAAGAATTTTATTTATACAAAATATGGTATATTGTTCTGTAGTATTAAATTGTAAGTAGAAAGTATTTATAAAATTAGACTGCTATGAAAATTTGTGGAGCATACAAATTTTTTATGAAAATAAGGGTGCAGATACAAAGTTCGGAAACCACTGCATTATATTGATGCATATATAATGATAATCATAGTAATATCTATTATAATAGTTGTAATATTTGCAACTTCAAATTCTACCAATGCAGCTCAAAATTTTAATGATTTTAATTTTAAATGATTATTGATCATATTTTATAAATGATCCAAAATGAAATGGCACATAAAAGGGTTTAGTATTTTCATTTGAAATACAAGTAGTCCTCAACTTACAACCACTTGTACTTATAACAATGATGTTATCAAAAAATTCTATGATTGGTAACACAATGACAAAAGGTTTGAGCTCTGACCAACACTTTTTCTATCAGGTTTAAATTATTTTTGTCTTTATTAAGTTTATTACAATAAAGCGGAATGTAATAATAAATATTAAGCATGAGCAATTATAAATTTTGGGCATTTCCAAATTATAGCAGAAGGATTTGAACCAAACCATGTTGTAATTCTAGGACTACCTATATAGTAATTTTTTTATCACATACACTCAGATCCTTTGAGATATTGTTTGGAGTCCAAAGCACCATATGATATAAATAGGATTGCATTAACAAATTTGACATATTTTTGGCATTCAAACTTTGTACATTTATTAAATTCATCTAAGAATTATAGTGATGATTGCACAACTGAATTCTAAACAAAATTACACTAAAAATTTTTTAAATTATATGCAATTGCAATTTTTAAAATTTGAATTATAATTAAAATAGATTATTTCCTGCATAAATTATTAAATAATGCTTGAAATGCAGTATTTATAGACAAAAACAAGTTCTGGCAAATCGTGTTATAAACAGAATTGGATTATAGCAAATTACATTCTAATGGATTTGAGCTGTATAGTGAGATATATTTAAAACTCATAAGAAATTAAAACAACAGCATTAAGTTCAAGCAAAAGACTGACAAGAAAAAAACCATCTTCAGTAACAATTAGCAAGAATAATTACAAATAGAACAAATAATAATTATTCATTCTATTTGTAATTATTTTTGCTAGTATTAATAAAGATGGCTTTTTTAAACTGAAAGATCTTTAGCAAATAATAAAAATCAGAGTTTTGCTTGAACTTGTGCTGTTGTTTTGATTTAATTTCTTATTAGAAGAAGCGAAAAGTATTTGAACTTCATTTTAAATAAAAGTATTTAAAACTCGATATAATAAAATACCTGTTTAGAAAATTAGTAGTTTATTTCTTTGATGAATTGAAGCAATAAAACATCATTAACAGTGAACATTTTCTTGATAAAAGTTTCAAGAAATAGTATTTTTGTATAAAGGATAGAGAAGAAAAAATTGTTAAATATGAATTTAAACATCTATGAGAAGAATTCTAGTTAATTTTTTAATACCGTTAATTTCTTGTGGACAATAGAATTCAGAAAAAACAGTTTATATCCAGTGGGGATATTTTTACAAAAATTTTTAAGAACTTCTATTTATTATTTCAATATTCTTTTTATAATTCTAATAGTTATTGAAAAATTTGATAGTTTTTCAGTATTGAAAATATCTTATAGAAATGTGGAGATCCATGTTAAGAAACCATTATATCAGAATAATAAATTCTTTCTAAAAATATATTTTTAAGATATATAATTTTTAAAGGTCATAATTATATTCAAGATAACTTATTTATAGGCATTATATATACTATTACATGAAATTTTTTGATGCTGAAATAATTGAGTCACTTAGCTGCAATAATCAAATAAACTGAGTTAAAACAATAAAACTCTAAACAAACTGCTCTCAAAGGTTAATAACTTTAAAAGTCTAATAAAGATAAGCACTAAATAAGCAGTCCAGAAGTAAACAATATAAAATAAAAGTTTAATCAGAAACGTTTTTGACCTTAAGCGGTCCTCATCAGCTTTATACAAAGGCATAAGTTAAAGAACAGTTAACATATACAAAAATGTTGCCATTCTAGAACATAGAACAAAATTCGAATATTTACAACAAAGATAATTATCTTAAAAATAAATAAATTAATAAATTTAAAAAACAAAATACATTAAATTAGAGGAGAAAAAATTTTTTATAAGCTTAATAGACAAAAAACTGATAATAGCTTTTGCTATACAATATTATTAAGCATTTGCTTGCTTAACGCAAATTTCCAGGCTTTCGAAATAGAAACAGATTCTCTTTCATTAATAACACTCCCATTCTTACTTCCTGTAAAAATCCGTAATTGCTCTGCTATATATAAATCCTTTAAATCATGTATTTGCCTAACTATTTTGGCATCTTGCCATTTAATTACAACATCGTTCTCGTACACTCTTCTCGCTAAAACTGTTGACATACATCCTTTTTTAACATCTCTTTTGTGTTCTAGTAATCTATCACCAAGATTCCTCGCCATTGCCCCTATGTAAACTTCCTCTTTCTGCCTATCTATGTTCGTTAAGGGTATTTCATATATACCTGTACCTTCCTCTTTTGCGTATTCATCTTTAATGTTCTTTAACCAATTAAAAATCATACTCAGTCTTCTAAAAGCAGGTTTCTTTTTACTTCTCTTCAATAAATTTCCCACAGTTTTAAAACTTCTAAGAGCATCCGGAAGTATTTCAAACCGCCTTTCAGTTTGTCTAATATCACCTTGCCCGAGACTAATTCCATGTTCATGGGGAGCCATATTTCTATTTTTCTGTTTAGACAAAGTCTCCTTACAAATATTCTCTATGAGCCTCTTAGCATAACCATGCTTTTATGCAATTTCCAAGATCTTTCGCATTTCTTCTTCAAATAATGTTTGAGTGTTACAGTGTGTATTAATACAGAAGAAGACCTATGATGATTTTCTGCAAGACTATATACACCAATCCCAAGCAGAATTGCTGGACAAAGACCCTACAGCTATGTTGGCGAATAAACTTGATAGATTAATGAAGAATAAAGGTTTGCCTGATTTCTTAAAAGTAAAAAAGATGCCCAACCCAGCATGCCCGGGATTATAACTGGAGTACTAGATGGTTTCCTGTATACCGACGTCTCTAGTGAACGGTGTTCTTTAAGTTCTTCCGACTTGTCTTCTTCTTTCCAGGCGACAAAAATATCATCTATATATCTTAGATAGATGTTGGCTTCTTTAATGATGTCAGATAAGTGGTCTTTTCTAAAGATCTCAGGATTAACTCTGCTAACGCCCCTGCAAGTGGGCTCCCGATTGGTACTCCTTTGACTTGCTTATAAAAGGAATTTTTGAATCTAAAAAACGAGTTGTAACAGAGGATATCAGCGAAGTCTCTACAAAGGGGTGGGCTAGAAGTTTGATTTGGAAGATTAGTCAATAAAAATCGATACAAACATAGACAAGTCGGTGCTATGTTCAGGGATGGATAGAGTTTCTCAAAATCAAATCTTGTTAAGATCTGGTCTCCATCAACTTGAAGATTTTTTATTGCCTGAATAAACTCTACAGAGGAACTGACTACGTACGGATATTCTCTTAGCTTAGCATTAATCCATCTTGCTAAAGATTTTTCAAGGTTGTACAGTGGGGAACAGCATTTCTCCAGAATCGGCCTAAAGGCTAGTGGCATCTTGTGTGTTTTCACATAGGCAAAAAGCCTTGGGCATGCTGGGTTGGGCATCTTTTTTTACTTTTAAGAAATCAGGCAAACCTTTATTCTTCATTAATCTATCAAGTTTATTCGCCAACATAGCTGTAGGGTCTTTGTCCAGCAATTCTGCTTGGGATTGGTGTATATAGTCTTGCAGAAAATCATCATAGGTCTTCTTCTGTATTAATACACACTGTAACACTCAAGCATTATTTGAAGAAGAAATGCGAAAGATCTTGGAAATTGCATAAAAGCATGGTTATGCTAAGAGGCTCATAGAGAATATTTGTAAGGAGACTTCGTCTAAACAGAAAAATAGAAATATGGCTCCCCATGAACATGGAATTAGTCTCGGGCAAGGTGATATTAGGAAAACTGAAAGGCTGTTTGAAATACTTCCGGATGCTCTTAGAAGTTTTAAAACTGTGGGAAATTTATTGAAGAGAAGTAAAAAGAAACCTGCTTTTAGAAGACTGAGTATGATTTTTAATTGGTTAAAGAACATTAAAGATGAATACGCAAAAGAGGAAGGTACAGGTATATATGAAATACCCTTAACGAACATAGATAGGCAGAAAGAGGAAGTTTACATAGGGGCAATGGCGAGGAATCTTGGTGATAGATTACTAGAACACAAAAGAGATGTTAAAAAAGGATGTATGTCAACAGTTTTACCGAGAAGAGTGTACGAGAACGATGTTGTAATTAAATGGCAAGATGCCAAAATAGTTAGGCAAATACGTGATTTAAAGGATTTATATATAGCAGAGCAATTACGGATTTTTACAGGAAGTAAGAATGGGAGTGTTATTAATGAAAGAGAATCTGTTTCTATTTCGAAAGCCTGGAAATTTGCGTTAAGCAAGCAAATGCTTAATAATATTGTATAGCAAAAGCTATTATCAGTTTTTTGTCTATTAAGCTTATAAAAAATTTTTTCTCCTCTAATTTAATGTATTTTGTTTTTTAAATTAATTTATTTATTTTTAAGATAATTATCTTTGTTGTAAATATTCGAATTTTGTTCTATGTTCTAGAACGGCAAAATTTTTGTATATGTTAACTGTTCTTTAACTTATGCCTTTGTATAAAGCTGATGAGGACCGCTTAAGGTCGAAAACGTTTCTGATTAAACTTTTATTTTATGTTGTTTACTTCTGGACTGCTTATTTAGTGCTTATCTTTATTAGACTTTTGAAATTCGACTTTTAAACTGAATTATCTTAGAGAAATTCTAAATTATCATATGACATAATAGACTTATCTAGTTATTCCATATCTGACTTTTTATGTTTGCTATGACATTGTTGAACAAGCTCATTTGAATGATCATTATATATAAGATACAAAAATATGAAAAAAAATTTACTATCTTTTTATATATTCTTGCAATGTAATTATTACATAGACAATGGATCCATCTCTTTTTTTATATTATTTAAAAAGAAAATATGATGCAATTAATTAAATGCATTTTGCAAAGTCTTAATATTCAAAATTGCAGTAATTAACAATTAGCCTAACTGTAAACAATACTAGAAGTTTCAATTCTTGCCTGGCCAGGCCTTCTAACTTCCGAAAAATAAATTCCAAAAATAAGCTAACAAATTTAACACTATAGGAAAAATGAACAACTGGAACTTCACAATTGTTAAAAGCAATAAACAAGTGTTAGAACTAAATAGCAAAAAGACATTAGTGCACTTATAACTAATAAATTGAATAAATCCAAAAATATTCACCTAAAGTGCTTTATTGAAACCAAAAATAAATTAGTAACAAGTCTCATGCTTGGTTCATTTATATATAGTCATGCAATTCTGTATGTAAATGAGCCAAGCATGACCATAAATCTGTCTACAAATTTTTTTCACATGACACATTATTATTCTTTGACTTGGATTTGTATTAATGATTTTATCTCTTGATATTGTGACTTTTTATATTTCAAAAGATAGTTTTATTAATGAAATAAATATATACTTTCTTTCAATATCTGCTACTTTTATATTACTTATTTAAATATTATCTTGTTCATTTCAGTAAGAGAATGAATACAATATAAGCTATAATCAAATATATGAGATTTGCTTTTACATGTAATATAAATAAATAAATAATTGGAAAATTGGAAATTTAAATATTCTTTCACTTTAAATATTAAGCAACAAAAACTGCCTAATTTATTTCAAACATGTATAATATATATATATATAATTTATAAAAAAATATCAAGCCAAATTAACTTCTAGCTAATAATTTTGAATTAAATTACAGTTTTTAATAATAATTTTAAATCAAGGCTATAGTGCCATCATCTGTTAAATTGATAATTAATCAATAGATAATGTTGGAGTAATTATTAATCAGATATTATCACTAGCATTGGCCTAGTCCAGGGATCGGCAAACTTTTGAGACAGAAGAGCCAAACCTGTCCCCCACAATTTAAAAATAATTCGAGAGCAATAAATATATTTATACAAATAAGGAAAATTTAAATTAAGATTATAACAAGCTATAATATTAATTATATGTTTATTAAATAAAAAAAATATATAAAAAAATGAGCCATATGTTCAACTATCCCCTCCACTCCCACTCTATACCCTCTTGACGTTCACTTTCCCTTCATGATGTTATCTTTGCGCATCTTAATACTAGGAACTTTTGCAAAACCTATAAAACAAATGAAATCACCATTATGTGGATAAAATTCTTTAAAAATTTTATAAATGAAACTATGATAGTTTTATTTTACACATGTCATGTACTGTACATACCCACAGAATTGCATGTACATATCCAAAGAATTGCATGTGGCTTGTGAGCTGCAGTTTGCTGACCCCTTGTAATAAGTTTTGAAAATTAATTATTACATAAGCTTCTTAAGATGGAAATCTGCCTGATGCCACAATAATCAAAGTGGTAAGACATTGGGGTGCTATCCCAATGTTTGTGATTCATTTATGGGCAGTAGCAGATTTTTATTTCAGGAAAAATTAGTTAAAAATTATAGTTTAATTATTAAATACTAGTGCCACCTTGGCCTAAATTTAAATTAATTAATTGATTCAAAATTATTATTAAAAATTGCAATGTAATTCCAAGTTATTACACTAAGATTAATTTGGCTTTGGATATTTGATTTATGGATATTCCTCTAATTAGCTTCAATTAAAGTATATAAAATGATTGAATGCATTTTTGATATATATTTTATTGAAAATCAACTTGCTTGATTTACCTTTGATTGTTGTAGTTATCTTTGATTATTAACCTTTCAATTATTGACTAGGAAATGATATATAAATATCATTCATAAAATCCTTTTCATGATAGTTTATATTAGTAAGCAGAATAATTTAATGGTAAATTCAAAAGCCAAATTTAATGAATTAATAAGTGTAATAAAAGTTTTCAAGAAAAAATTTCTGAAAAACTAAGAAAATTAATTATTGCATTTAAAATATTAGATATTTTAAATGTAATAATTGAAAGCTTTATCTGCAATAATCAAATGAATGTGAATTTTAAATATAAATTAATCCAAATGAGATCATCTTATATTGAAATCTACAGTATTTGTATTTTTTTAATTTATATTTAGTAAAAAATTTTTACAATCTCTGGTAAATAAAAGTTTATATAAAGTTTGTATAATTTAATAAATTTATATATTATATGAAACTTAATATATATTTTGTTGATTTACAGACTAGTTGTGAAGATCCTATTTTAGCAGCATTAAATCTTCTTATCTGTTTGGTTGCAAATTATTTTGATCAACGTGATCTTGCAGATGATCCATAAATAATAACATAATGTAATATATATGTCCAGTGTGTTCAAATCATTTGTACAAGATATATCAGAAGTCTGAAATTATAGAAAAAATATGCTTACAATGCATTCATTATTCATATTGATTAACATTCAGACATTTTAATGTTTATTAATATTTGTATAAATGTTTTGGCTATTTTTTACAGGTGGAAACTATTGATTGAGAGAATGCCTTTCTCTGACATGTAAGAATATCATTTCTATCTTCTCTTGATTGGTATAATCATCAAAATATTTCATATCTTGAAATATGTAATAAAGATTTTAAAGCTTTTTTTTCTTATTAACTTTAAGAAAATATTTTTCTGTTACTTCAGACTTTTGATATATCTTTATTGTAAAAATTTCATCTTAATATTTTAATGCTTTTTGAAATTATAAAATGCATAACAATAAATATCAAAATCATTAGGTAGATTTCTATCTATTCAATCTGTATATATATCAAATGATTGGTTTTTTTATTTATTTTCATAAAATTGTATTTGGCTTATTGATATAAATTTGTAAATAAAATATTTTTATATAAGATATAGATTGATTTTGTAGTTTCAATCATATAGGCAAAAAATTTCAAAAGCATCAATTGTTTTAATTAAACTAAATGCTTTTAATACAATGGTAATAAAAGCAAACATTGAAATGTATAAATATCATTCATAAAATATTTTTTATGATAGTTTATATTAGTAAGCAGAATAATTTAATGGTAAATTCAAAAGCCAAATTTAATGAATTAATAAGTGTAATAAATACTTTCAAGAAACACGTTTCTGAAAAACTAAGAAAATTAATTATTACATTTAAAATATTAAATATTGTAAATGCATGCCATGTGCCATTTATTTCTGATTGACTTTCATTTTTAAATAGACATGAAGAAGAATCAAATGAAAATCTTAATTATTTTTACATTGTTTACTGCAAACAGATGTCACAAAAGTATATTAATTTTCTGTATAATCTCCATATTGGTCAATACAAGTTCTCCAGCATTTAACCAATGCCAAATTTTTGTAGAAAAAAAAAATATTCTTTTAATTATGTACAGTCATTGATGTAATTTGTTGTTTGCTGTGGGGCAGAACCCTGATTGATGATCATTTTTGTGGTGTTTTATCCACCATAACATAATTGTTTTCTCTCATTGTGAGTTCAGCTTCTGCAATTGTTTTCAGGCCTTACCATTTGGTGTGTCTATCCTGGTCAAGGTGAATCACTTACAAAACCTGTGCCATTATGAAACTTCCTGCTCTACTTTTAAAACTTGGAATGACAGACATGCATACTATATTGAGCTTTTATTCACTGATAAACTTCAATAGGTTTTCATATTTTCATTATCTTTTTAGATAATGAAAAAGGAAATGATATCATGCTGCTTCTCCTTTTGTCATGTTTCTAGTCGGGTGGCTATCTTTACACTACTGTTAAGATAAAATCAGTCTGTGTCAGTTTTTCTGCCTCCAAGATGATACTTAAGTCGTCAATGATGCACTCAATGTAATCTGTTTGTAAATTTTTGTCCCAATTTTAAGTTCATATTCAATTTTTCATTTGACTCCTTTTCATATTTAAAAACAAATATACTTTATATTTGTACCTTGAAACAAAAACTATTAGCATCGACATTGATTGTTATTAAATTTTAAAAATCAAACTTTGTGCATTCAGACTGCTCCAAACTATGATATATTAAGTTTCCAAAACTTTCCAGGTTCTGAATTAGAAAAGAATTAAAAAGAAAAAAAATACGACCCAATTAAATGTAGACATGTAAAAATTTTTCTGCATACATAATGCTTATTTATATAATTTAATAATTATAAATTCATACATATAAATTTACATATGACTTTTAAATGCCTGTAATTTGAAATGATACCATATTTGCTATTCATAATTTTGTTATATTTTGACAGATAAATATAATACAAATGATCAGGGCCGCCGAGCGAAATTTTCGGCCCGTGACAACTTTATGGTCCGGGTCTCACTTAAGAAAGTGCATCACTTTGGTTTAATAAAAAGTCATATAAACATATTAAAAGTGTACAATAGATTTAAAATTCAATACATTACATCTCGCAATGTATAAAATATCATAGTTTATTTTGGCACCACTGCTTGGGATGTAGTGTGTGCTTTGGAGGCGGTCAGCAAATTATCGGACACGTTATGTGACATTTCCGAGCCCGTGACAAAAGTCTCAGATATCACCCCCTCAGCAGCCCTGCAAATGATCCTCTGAAGATATGTATAGCAGTGTTTCCCAAACTATATTCCGCGAAACACCAGTGTTCCGTAAAAAATTATGAAAATATAAGCCTCATATGATTTTAAATGTGCCAAATTGAAACTGGAGTAGCTAGTTTATTTTACTATTTTCGTATTTTATTTTTACATAATTACAATTTGATGGTAAATGTTTGTTTGTTTTAACTCTTATATTTGTCTAATTTGTTTATTATTAATATCTACTTATAATATAAAATAACCAAAGTGTTCCATAAAAATTATATGATTTGTGAAGTGTTCCGTCATAAACAAAAGTTTGGGAAACGCTGATGTACAGGGTGATCCTAATTAAAGTTACCCTGTGTAGAGCACTTTGTGACTCGACCTAATTATTGGAATGCTACCAAAGTTCAGATTTATTTTAAGGATGGAACAAGAAATCCAAAAAGTAGTTCTAAAATTCGCCACTAGAGGAAATGTGGCGCTGTTAAATAGTAAATAATGAGTCCCTAGATTTATAGAGTAGCGCATTCCGCGCCATTTTAGATCCTTTGCCGATCGATAATCACGGATAACTTTGTGAAAAGAAACCATAATACTATATTTCTTTTTCTAATTTATAATACAAAAATTAGAAAAGAAAATATAGTATTGCGATTTAGTTTTCACAAAGTTATCCGTGATTATCGATCGGCAAAGGATCTAAAATGGCGCGGAGTGCGCTACTCTATAAATCTAGGGACTCTAGTAAATAAAGGAAATGCAGCAGCTACAGTTCGTGAATTTATCGTCGTCGTAAAAATTTAAGGCGTGGAACAATGGTTCCGAAATCTGTCAGAAAACTTATAGCTCGATTTGAGGAAACTGGAAGTTTGGCCGTTCAACCCGCCGAGGACAGAAAGATATCAGTCCAGCAGTCGTTGAAAATGTTCCCACAAATTTAGTTGAAAAATCCATGAATCATCCTGCTAGTTCCCGTGGCCAACGAGAAAGACAGGCCTCCGCGCAAAAAAAATCACGTGACTTTACTAGTCTTAGAAGGAAGCCGTTTTGACTATTTCTGTGCTGTTAAGTGATTTTCTTCTTTACGATTAATTGATTTTACGATTCCATGGTATGTTATCGCTCATTTTATTTTTAATTTATTTAATCATCTCGTTTTTCATTTTTGTTGCTCTATAATGAAATAAAAAGACATATATTTGTCTATCGTATTTTCATAATTGGTTTAATGAAATTATTAAGTTTCAGTTTGTAACTTTGCTATATGAATTTTGGTAGATAAGATATGAGCCGCTCACTTGCCAAATCGATTAATTCCATTGAACAAAAAGTAGAGAAAAATGATAAAATAAATAAATAGTTTTTTAAAATTCCCTTTAAAATATAAATTCAAATAAACAAATATATAGTTTTTTAAAATTCCCTTTAAAATATAAATTCAAATAAACATTGTATATTATTACAAGTGTAGCTTTTATCTAACGACATATAAAATGCATAATATAGTATATCCTTGGAGTAATCATTATTTTTATTATATTTTTGTGATGAAGTTAATCAATTTGGCAAGTGAAAATAAAAAAATAATAATAATGCCATCGAATTCAATCTTCAAAATATTTTTAAAAGTAAGTTAATGCAGTATATATTTTAAATGTTGAACAAAAGTTTTGTTGCTAGACAATGTCAGAGCATTGAGAGAACGAGGCCGAACGCAGAGTTAAGATTGATTCCCACTATCCGACACGGTAAGCGAAACGGTCAAAAACCGTCGCAGACAAACGTGGAAGCAATTCCGCTCGCGGATTCCCACAGTCGCGGAAAGCTTCGCTTTTCCCAAGAATCATAGTGCTGTTCCCATGATTCATTTCGAGTAAAACAAAATGGACGCTAACCAACGAAAGGCACTCACAGTTTACGAAATGATGTTAATAGTTGCAGTAAATAAGGAAACTGAAACAAAATCGAGGAAGAGAAAATGCTGGATCGAAAGTATAAGAAGAAATCGAACAATGTTTCTATGCAATTTTGATGAAAGAGGTGAGATTTAATAACAGAATCCCGCCATCTTGACTGTTAAAGTCGCCAACAATTCAACGTCGCAAAATGCATGGATTTCATTGGTGGATGTTATCTCGATAGATTTTACCGTCGCGGAAAAGTTGAATCCATCTAGACATTGGACGGTAAACCGCAGTATAACGTCAAAATCGCGCTGCTTTCATCACTGGCGTATTTTTCGCCGCAGTTCTTGGACGGTAAGCCGCAGTATAACGTCAAAATCGCGCTGCTTTCATCACTGGCGTATTTTTCGCCGCAGTTCCGTGCTAGTGGGAATCAACTTTTAGACGCATTCATCGAGTTATAGTCTTGGTAGAGTCTCATTATTTTTGTATTTAATCATTTTTTACTTTGTTTAATATAATAAATTATATATTTTACAAAGGCGTTATTCTATTAATATCCACATATAACAATAACCGATTAATTATTTTTTTATGACAAAATGAATAGCTTGCCGTTATCCGTTAATATGTGCCATTGTATTAAAAAAATTACTTAACTAAATTCTTATTATCGTATCCTAGATGACTAAAGAAAGATCTTGATTAAAACCAAAAAATTTATTGAATAAAAACTGGTTAGCCAAAACTTTCATGTAAGCGGTATCGCACCTTTTCTACACGTCTCTCAATCGATCCTTCCAATTTAGTGATTTTAAAAGATGTCAAAATATAATTCTAACTTTGAAGGATAAATTCAAAAATGTCTTAAGCATAATACGACACTTATAAACGTTTGAATTGCATTATTGCCACGTTTTACATTAGACTAATATGGAGTTAATCAAATTGGCTTCTGAAATAAATTATTTATTATTCATTTAGTGGTGTTAATCCTAACTATTAAGGAAATCTGTTTTTAATATAAATAGTTAAGAGTTAATCGAGTGTTTTGATACTAAAATTTAAAAAAATCCAAAAAGTGAGTTAATCGATTTGGCTTGTAAACGGCTCATATAGCAATCTTACCTGAATTTTGATTATGAATCGGATTTTTATATATATATTCTATCTAATAAATATACAGTTAATGAGAATTTAATACTTTATTGTATTAAAAATATTAAATTCTCATAAATCTGATATATCCGATATAACTCATTGACACATATACTATACTGTATATACAGTATGTTACCGGCAAAGTATGAAATGCAAGCATTGTATAGAATGCCTGGCGTTTTTAGGCAAAGTATGAAACGATTGATATTATATATACTTTGCCTAGGCATTATATAGAATGACTGATGCTATTTAGGCAAAGTATAAAATATTCCCTCTCAGTGCCGGATCTAAGCCGATTGGATCGATTGCACCAATCTGGCCCCGCGTTGAGGCAAAATGAAATTATGAAAAGACTAATAAACGAAGAATAATCGTTTATATTTACTATTATAGATGGACATTTACACCCCAGCCTTCAAACATCTAATTTTTAAAAGATCCACAAAAAGAAAAATTGTTTTAGAAAAATTGAATGTAAATGAATTGATTTTATTTTCTCTCTTAGAACAGTAGTAATGAAGTAGATGAAACTCTCATTTCTAAAGTAAATATAAGAACGGAAGATCTTAGCCACAGGAAATGAGTTATATACTATGAATGGAATTTGCAGAATAACAAGTGAGTAGTTTTTAAAATGATGTGATTTTCAACAAGTAAATCATTAATTCTGTTCTTATCAGGAATGTTATCGAAGGTACTACTGTTATTATTGATAATTGATGAAGATATAGCCTATCATAATAATTAGCTTAAAAACATTTTAAGGTAAATCATTCAAAAAACTTCACAGATTTTGGATTTTTCCTGGAAAAATATGCAGACAATTTTAAAATGTTCAGCTCACTTAAAAAATATTCCTAAAATCTGCTCAAAATATAATTCATCAGATAAATATTTTTTTTATTTTTATTTTTGAGAGACAATAAATCAATTATATTTTGCAGCCTGTTTGACAAAATTATTGATATTTTTAAAGTTCCTTTAAATTTTCATAAATAAGTATTAATTTAACATCTTTTGTGTATTTTTATATATTGATTGAATTTGTCCAAAATGAAAATCTCTCCATTTTGATATAATTATAATAATAATATATTATTTTGCAATGTTACTGCAATCACATTTGTCATTTGCTGAAAGAAGTAACATTCTATCAAATGAAAGTGCTTCGGATACAAATAAATTTTTATTTATTGTCATTGATAAGCATATTAAATATATGTTACTATCTCGAACTCATCGATAGCGCTGATTCTTGTATTTTTGAATAGAAACAATTTTTAACGCATATATGCGTCTATATTCCATACTAATAGCTTTAGCTGGGCATTTATGCATCCATAGTAGGATTTCTTTCCCGGGAATTATAGGGAACTACGGCACAGATAGAAAAAATTATAAAATACAATTAAATATAATCCCGAAGACTCTATGAGAGTTATTTATCAAAGAATTTGATAATTGGCAAAATGTAAAAGCATATGGGCGTGGTTTACTAACAGAGTTGCACTCACATCTGATCACGGATTATACTTAATTGATCTGAGTATGACACGTGTTGGCAACTTAGTTGGTTTACTTCTTTTCCTTCTTATGAAGCCAACATAAAATTTGCATTATTTTAAATTAAATTATTATTAAAATGTTAAATAGATAATTCAAAAAGTGATTGCGAATTACCTACTTGTGAAGAAGAGAGCATAGGAAATTTGGAAGAGAAACCAATGATATTTAACGTAAATTTAGAAAAAGCAATCCACTCAAAGACAAAGGTCCTATGTTGTTCAACTGAGTTCTAGTTTAAGCAAGTTGTGAAGCAAGAATTACAGTTATTTGACTCAGCAGGAAATCGATCATCAAGTATTATAAAACTGGGCCAGGCTTTGAAAACAATACCTCCATCCTCAGTTGAAGCAGAAAGAGCATTTTCTGCTGTTGGTTTGTTTATTAACAAAGCTAAGAACTAGGCTGAGCAATAAGAGCATTGATTGCTTATGTTTCCTGAAACCATACTTTAAAGAATGAGTGATGAATATTTTATTTGTATTTTGTAGTTTGAATTGTAAATTAATCATATATAAAGAAATATAAATTTTGGAATTTATTAATATCCTTCTTTTGTGTATTTGTTATTGATATTAATTATAAATAACCACTTTTTTAGATTTTATTAAATTTTAATGCATTCCCGGGATTTCTGGGGATGGATTTTATGTTCCCGGGAATGAAAAAAAGGCCGGGAAATCAGAAACCTTAGTCCATAGCAGTCAAAGGATTAAAAATTGCGTATTTATTTATAAACGTTACTTATTTTATTTATACATATAAGTTATATGTTATAATTTGCACTCTGTTTGACAAAATTATTGATATTTTTAAAGTTCCTTTAATAAATAAATTTTAACATCTTTCGTGTATTTTCATATGCTGATTTCATGACTCTCTTTTAATACTTAGCCTAAATAGCATCAGTCATTCTATATAATGCCTGCATTTCATACTTTGCCGGTAACATATTCAAAAAGAATGACAAATACTAAAAACATTTAAATTCAAAACTCCAGAATTAAAGAACAATCGAATTTAGAATATAACCGAGGTGAAAATAAAAATAGTTAATCTTATTAATATTCCATTGGATAATCCAGAATACTGAAGAGGGCTTGAGTAAGCCGAAAGTACTATATTCTTAATAAATCGAAAGTCATAAAAGAAATAGAAGAGATAATTTACTCTGCTTAACGAGCTGAAAGGTAATTATAGATTTTTATTCTTTTATTGATAATGGATAAATACTTGAAAATATTTTAATAAAAGTAATAGGCTCAAGAAAAAACTAATTTGTGATCTATTTTATTTGCATATTTCAAATCAGGACTAATTCTACATATGATATAATGATAACTTTGATATATCCCTATGGAACTTTTAGGATATGAATTCACAGAATTTTTATAATTCTTGAGATTTATAAGAATTTTTCTTGAGAATCTGGAATAAAATTTTCTTATAAATCTTGAGATTTCTCGAGATGGGAATCTTGAGCACAATCACTATCTGCAAGCTGCTGCTGCTGTTTTTCAACTGTTCTACATGGAACTCGGGTATGGTTGCTGCATTCTCTCATTTCCTCTAGTGGCTTGTCACATTTCTTTTTTTACTTCCCTTCATTCTTGTAGGCTATACCTAGGAGTATGCCATACTAATCCTTTCCATCAAAGAAACAAACTTATTAAGGAAAGGGTATAGTGTCTGTTATTCTCCAAATACCTCCCTTCTATTTCTGGACCTCACTTCACTAAACCTGTGTGTGCTCATTTAAAGCAGTGGTCTCCAAACTTTTTTGACTGCATACCCCTAAGACAGAAAAAAATAAATGGCACGTTCCCCCAATTGATTGAGCAGATATCTATTGTAATAGTGTTTTAAAGAGGAAATAAGGCCTCATGTTATATCCAAAAAAGCTATAATTGCACATTATTTTTATTATAAACATAGATTCATATTTATTTTTCTTATTAAATTTATGAGAAGAATGGGAATGCATATTTATTTTTCTAATTAAAATTTAATGAGAAGAATGGGCTTGCATTTGTTTAAAATTTCTGAAAATGCTGGTTTGACGTTATTCTGACACTGCGGTATGAAGGTCTGGTTCCAAGTTTAATTTATTTTGTTATTTAGTTTTAATACTCAGTGATTTAGCAACTTGTAGAGTCTACAAACAATATACAGTGGTGCCTCACAATTTGACATTAATCTGTCATCGAAGTAATGTCGAATTGAGAAACTGTCGAATTGCTGGACAATATTTCCCATATGAGGCTATGTAAAATAGATTAATTCGTTATCGGTCCCCATCCCACTCCCCTAACAGGTCAGGTGAGAGAGAGAAACTATATTATTTACTTTATTATATGTGTTTTACTATTGTATTACAAAATTACAAAATACACTATTTTATACACAACACACAATTTATTAGCCTTTGGATGTTGGAATAGTCTTCCAGCAGACACCTTAGCACCCATAATCTCTCTCTGTTGCAAAATATTGCCACAGTTGTCCTAGGAACGCCATACTCGAGTTACATTTTAATTGTTCTACCTTTCTGCACTTTATAATTTTTTTCTTCGTCTCTTTGCTAAATCAAGTGTTCTTCTTTTTGGAATTATTCCTCTGGTCAATTCTCTCTGAACCCATCCTTACATTTCATTCAAAAAAAAGAATAATAATTACAAATTTTTTTACTTTCTGAAAAATGAGAATTGAGAATTAACACAAACAACACAGGTAAACACCAAAGTAGCCCAAAAAGAACTGACAAATAGCAAATGACATCAGCAAACACTAAAGTAGCCCAAAAAGAACTGACAAATAGCGAATGACATCACCACAATTCCATGCACGCGCATGTGCCAACCTGCGAAACTCAAATGTCGAATTGCGACGCATCACTGTATATACATATGCCAATCCGCGAAACTTCATGTCGAATTACAAGACCATCGAATTGTGGTATGTCAAATTGCAAGGCACCACTGTATAAAAAATTGTTCTCATCGTACCCCCAGGTATTGTCTCGTGTACCCCCACTTTGGAGACCACTGATTTAAAGTGCTGGAGCATCACACGAAAACTGCTCCTGGTGTCAGAAACTGACATGAGAATCCCAGTTAGTTTGGGATCTCGCAAAAGGATGATTTTTATTGTGGAGTTTAGTCAAAAATTAAAGTTTAGTTATTAAATAATTGATGGTGCCACCTTAAATCTAAATTTAATTATTAATCCAACAAATGGGTGGCTCTTAGTGTAAATTAAAAATAATTGATAAAAAAAAATAGTTTAATTCCAAATTAATATGCAAGGAGTAAATTTGGCTGCTTTAGATTATAAATAGATTCCACCTTTTAAGTTAACTCATTCCTGGAGCGAATTCATTAAGTAAAAATCAATTTTCCATAGACGTAATGTTAGAACCAGTAATTCCTTTATCAGCAATGCAATTTGATCACAATGCAATTAAATAAAGGTCAGCAAAAAAAAAAAATAAATGAAAATATAGCCTTTTAAAATCAAGTAAATTACAATAATTTGTTATGTTAAAGAATTTTTATTTTTCATTATTATTGACAAATAAGTAACTTTAGTGCAGTGAACTACTATTTTAGGTACAATCCAGGAATAGTAGTTAGTTATATAATATGCTGATAAAGCCAGAAGATTCACTATTTACATTTCTCAGCTGCCATTTTGAATTTTCCTATTTCAAAGCAGACAACAAAGTTTCTGCTACAAAACTAATTGAACTGTATTTATAGCTATATATGTATAAATGCCTTTTTATGAATATTTACAATTTATTTATTGCAATTAATATTCATATTTTTTATTTTTTTTAGTAATTCATAAATGAAAAATTCATAAACCAGAACTCCTAAACTGAGAATTATCTATATTTAAAAAGTTATTTAGTCAAAAACATTTTATCAATAAAATGAAATCATCTTACATTCAGTGGTTTTTTTTTTTTGTAGAATATGAATAAATATATATATATAAAATATTTATTTATAGTCGTAATATTTCTAATTAATAGTCCACTTGTCAAATTGAGCTTATTTAGATCATAAAATAATTTGAACTCAAGGATATCACTTAGAAAGTAAGCTAATAAATAAATAAATCATGCAAGTACTTTAATAAGAATAAAATTTAATTATGCATTATAAATACAAATGAATAATTCAGAGGGAAATAAGGACAAAGACAATCTTTGTCAATCTCCTGTTAACAACAGCAAAGGTAGGCTCATTACCCCCTATTCAAAATAAAAAGGTTAGTATCCATCAGAAACTCCAATAGGTGCCACCCTTCAGTTGATGCCTTTGCTACCCCAAACCACATGATGAGAGTTAGCATCGACACCGACCAATAAATCCAAGAGATTCTTTCAACAAAATTTTACCAAAGACCCAAACTCAGGTGTTGGTGGAAGTTCATTTTTATCATAAGGGAAATAAGCAGAGGAAACAATAAATTCCTTACTAGCACCCCCTTGTCAAGCTTCACCCAAACAGTAGTAAGATTCCTAGAACAGAAATCCCAGATGGGTGAAACACGTATGTTATTCCTTATGAAAACACAAGTCCGAGGACCATTATCAGAAGTACAAGAAGTAAAAGAAGAAAACTTACCTTCCTTACAGTGAAGCAGCCGTATTCGGCCCTTATAGTGCCATGGCTCTTAAATAAGAGAAAGGTCATAACAGCCCCCCATGAGCAGCTGACCTAAAAGAGCGGAAGCAGCTCGGGAGTGCTGGAGGTTGATCTGAATCACCCTCAGACCCATGACACTACAGGTAACCTAAAGTGGGCAAAGATCCATGCCCTCCTTCGTTGACTGGGGTCGGAAGGACCAGTGGTGCCCCTGGAAACTCGATCCTTATCAGTGAACCCGACCAGTTCATGCCCCTTTACAGGAGCAATCACCGAAGCTATCAGTCTCCCAGACTTGGAATTAGGATCCAAAAGTACCTTAAAGGTCCCTTGATCAAAAAAACCTTAAAATTGGCTGCTTTGATGGCCTTTGCCGAAGCAAGATCCACCATCAAAATCAAACACTGCCCTTTAGCATCCCTACTACGACCCAAGACCCTCCAGTTTTCAATCTTGAACCCCGGGTTGAAGATTTGGAGTCGTGCCAATAGTTGCTTGCATTCTGCGTATGTGTATCTGCAGTGCGATAAGCCACCTTCACAGCTTGGGCAGGTTCATCGCAAGGATAATCCTTAAACGAATCCCCTGCCCAAGAGTACACCCATCCAAAAGCCAAGTGAGCCACTGACAGGTGAACTCATTCATACAAGTATAAATGAGTGCACCATTGTCTACAGTATAACACCCTTGAGCAGTGGCAAGGTCTCCCCTGAAGAGATTCCATCCACACTGCTCAGGATCTTCCCCAAAATAAGGTCAACCTCCTCAGCCACCGTCTTGGTGTCCGGATAACCCTCCTTGATGATGGCTACCTGAAAAGAAGCCACAGCCTCCAAATATGATCCGGGCTGAAAACCCTGGGACCTCTTAACAGGCCTCACCTCCTCAGAAGAGGGGGTAGACAACACAGATCTGATTCCCTTGTCAAATACCAGGGGTATCAGCAGGAGAATCAGACAAAGAAGCTATTTGGGAAGTGCCGCTCGGTAGCTGAGAGCCACTGGTACCAGCAACTTCCCTCCTAGCTCTCCTCAGCTTTTGCCTAGCTACTCCAGACAAATGCGTCCTTCAGGGACTAGGTTTATTCCCAGAGGCAGTACTGACTCCAGGAGACTGCTCCCCCACCCCACCAGCCTGGGGCACGCCAGTGGCCATGACACTCGCAGATGAGGTACCAGGACCACCATCCCTGCGATGGGGTGGAGAAGCAGCCTCCCCAGAAAGTTTAAGTTTAAATTTTGAATATCCATGCCAAAAAAAGACAAACTGGAGGAAACATAGAGATCACCGCCCGTTATCCTCCAATATGGACAGAAGGTTAACTATGGCAGGGTTTCGCCAGGTGCCCTGAAGGGATCATTAGCGACACTGCATCTTTTGCTACTCCAGTACCATTCAACTCTCAGCACGATACCACACACCTTAGTTTGGGTAGGGTGCTCTCTTAGTCTGGCCCCTTACCTTCGACCTGTCCGGCATGGGAGATCCTACCAGTAGCAAAGCTACTGCCGGCATAGCTCTCAGGATCCTTGGAACGCACAAGCTCCCTCACCATGACAAGATGGAGACGTTAACGAGGGAGGTCAGTGCCAGATTAAGCTGGTGCAAGGCCTGTAGCATATGTTAAGAAAGGGGCCCTATATTAAAAAAAACAATAAAACAGTGCAAATATATTTGAACACACATTTTTAATTTGCATAGTAATTATCATTATCAAAAATAACAACACAGTCAACAATAAATATTAATTTTTCTACATTTAGTATGAGCAGATTTGTTGATATAGGATGTATCCATTTCACACAGAAGTTTATGTTCAGAGTCACACTGTATTACATTTTTACGCTCTTTCTCTCTCACTTTCATGATACCAAATGAAAAGGTGCTAAATATGGCATAAATCACAAGATCATTGGTTTAATGCTCATATTAGGTGACCAAAAAATTATGTACCTATTTATTGGTGCGAGGCCTGTAGCATATGCTACTTTTGTTACTATGTTAATCAGGCACTGTTCTTGATACATTGTATTTGTTGTACAATGACACTATAATCATACTAAGAGAGTACAATATACGTTGTTTTTTGTTATTAGTTTGATTATTACGGTATATTTTGTTCAATAAATTTGTAAATATTTGATTTTTCTTGTTATTTAAGTAAGCCTATTGTAAGTTTGTTCATATCTGAAATAATTTCTGATATTGCTTGTGTTTTTAATGTCACAAGCATTGAATAATATATTTGAAACATTCCAGAATGTTTCAAATATATTATCCAATTAAAAAAAATATGCCAAATATTTTTATAAAAGTATTTATAAATATTATCTAATAAAAGTAAGATATTTTGAATATATTGGAAAATCAAATGTTTTTATCAACAAATTCCTAAAGTGAAAACAAAAGTAAAAATTAAAATTTTGCTTTATCAAAGAGACTTTTGAATAAATTAGTGGTCATATTTTATGTGAATTTGAAATAGTTCAATAAAAACTTGTTAATAATATCTCAAAATAATAGTACTCAACAGGAGGAGTTGTTGATTTAATTTAATGTTTTTTGGTGATAAACAACCAAAAATGTTACATTAAATTATTATTTATCAACCACAATTGAGTACTATTATTTTGATGTATTATGTTTTATTCCTGTTGTTAATAATCAGTTAAAATATTAGTTTGTTATTAATAGTTTTAAACCATATATACAAGCATAAAAGGAAAGATAGAATAAATAAATAAATCTCAAACAAGTACACTACTGTAATACTTTTGACTTTACAAAGTCATCTTCAGCAATAGCACAAATTAAAACATCACAAAATATAAAAGAACATAGAATGCTGATAGAACAATGTTCTTTTGTGATGTTTTAACTTGTGCTATTGCTGAAGATGACTTTTAAAATGAAAAGTACTCCAGTATTGCACTTGTTTGTGAATTATAGCTGTTCTACCTACTTTTGTGCTTGTATATGCTTTTATATATAATTTATTGAAATATGAAAGGTAGATGGCATTTGAATTTATTAACAGTCTTGTTTTTTGCAAGAAATTTGAAATAATATGAATCCCTTTATTTAATATTTATTTCATTTGAGAAAATTAATTTTGAATTAAGTGAAGTTATCGGGAATGCATCCCTCGTATAAAATATTACTAAACAATACTATAAGTTATATTTGCTGAATGTGATCTAGATTTAAAAGTTTTTATTATAAAACAATCAAGTATTTTTGAACAAGATATCTCCTCTTTGCTATAGATCTAATGACTTCACAAAAAATTTTGATTCCTTCATCAGATGCTTTTACAAATAGTCCTTCGTGCATTTTTCATATCTAGTAGTGGGCAGTAATACAACACTGTCTATCATTTAAAAAATGAACAGAACACCAGATATCTCTAATATTGGCCTTTAGGGGGAAAAATACCAATTTCAGACATAGGTTAATTATTAGATATGGGCATTAGAGATGATTGTTTGTTGGAAATATCCTCCTAAATGATCTCTTCATACCAATTGATTTTTTCTAAAATATGTAATATTTGCTCTTTCATTATTGGAAAGATATGCTATTATAATTGCAAAAATTGATATTCCATTTAATTTATTTGAAATAGTAATTATTTAAAAAATTTAATTCAATTATGAATTGATATTTCTGTTTAACATCATTAAAATATGACTTCTTGAACTGTGAAACATTTGTGCATTAAGTCTACTTTATTTTGATATTAAAATTCATATATGAATTTTAATATATTTTTTGAAATATATTTTATTTCACTTAATTGCCATCTAAGTATGAGAAAATCTTTAATATATTACCAAATTAATGATTAATTATGATAGTTACACAATGTTTCAAAGTATTTTGTTAGTCTAATAACGCAAAATAATTTTTCATAACTTATTATTAAATATTTATTTAAATTAATAATTTCTTACATTATATCATATATTTAGCATTGATATATATAAATATTTAAATTGCCATATTAGAATGCAAGATTTGTTACAATATTAAATATTATGATTATTTTTAACTATTTAATATTTTTATTATAATGCCATTATGTCAAAATTATATTTTATTAATTATAAGCAATTTTAAAATACCATTATTTAATTATAATTATTTCATAAATAGTTTTATAGAATCAACATTTAATAGCAAAACCTGAAAATATACTTGTGCCTTTAGGATTTCTTTCCACTTTCTAAAACTTTCTAAACTTATATTACAGCATATATAAAATACATATTTTAAAATATTCATTATATGCTGTTAAACATACTATAATTATTTGAACTTTATTTAGCTAAATGCAACTGTTTACATATTTGTGATATCAAAAAATAAAAAAATATTTAAATAAAATAATGCTTCATACAATTAACAAAATAGTTGTAGTAGCAATATTTTTCAGCAATTCAGTTATCTTCATTGGTTAATAAATAATTCCATCCATTAAAATGCAATCTAAATTCATAAATTTTCACACAATCACAATATTAAAAAAAATCAAGTGCCCAAGACTTGTGTGTCAACGGAATGACCGCATGTTAAAGTTATGGCTTACCACCTTGGAGGATCTGGGTTCAAACTGGGTCCCACACCTCCAGTTTTTCAGGAGGGGTCTGGGCCTGGATCATTGAACCCCATCCTTCAACCTTCTGTTTGATCCCATCATGGGTGTTGGTCAGCCTTGATGGGCTCTACAAGTGGCTGCCGCCAGGTAAAGTATATCCCTTGTGTGATATGGCAGTTTAACTAACCTAACCTAATACAAAACTTGTGTAAATTTAACTTTACATTAAAAAAATTTGGACATTTAAGCTATATTTTAAATCATTAATTACAGTACAGGTAATTCAAACCAGATTATTTGTAAAGTAAGAACTTGTAAACCAAGAATTAATTTCCCACAGACATAATGTTAAAATCAGAGGGTTCCATTCTCAGCAATGCAATGTGATCACAATAAAATTAAGTAAAGATCAACAAAATCAATATTTTATGATATTATAATAATTTTAATGTAAATAATTCGGCTCAATTATTAAAAGTGGAAAATAAATTTATTAAACTTGAAGATCTTTCTGCTTTATAAGCTATCTTCAGCACAACGTTCCATAATTTCAACAAAAAATTAGCAAGAACATAATTTGAATTTTAAATTAATATAACATTGTATGCAAATATAGAAGGACATTGGTAGGACTCCATTCAATAAACATTGTTTCAAAAATTCATACGACTCCTGTATTCTTACTAGTTTCTTATATTGGTTAAGAAAATGTCCTATTAGATTATTCTGCCGGCTCGACATTTTTACTAATGCATAATTTCTTCCCACTTCTTATTCAATGTAATTTTTTTTTTATGTTTGAATTCTTATACGTTGTGCTGAAGATGGCTTAATAACAGAAAGATCTACAAGTTTAATAAATTTATTTTCCACTTTTATAATTGAGCTGAATTATTTATATTGAATAAGAAGTCACTTTTAATAATTGAGCTGAATTATTTACATTGAATAAGAAGTGGGAAGAAATTATGCATTACTAATAATAATTTAACATAAATGATGATGAAAAATAAAAATTCTTTAATAAATAAATAGATGATCTTCTATACAAATGAACTATTACCTCAGGCAGAAATGGAAGTTATTTACATAATGTCAGTTAAACTACTACTATGTTACTGTTCAGCCACCATTTTATTTTTCAGTTTTGTAGCAGACAGAGCTTTTGTTACAAACCCAATTGTATTGTATTGTATTGTATATTTAAAATGAATCCAAAAATCAATCATCTATCCTGGATTTTCAGGGAGTGTTCCTGAAAAGATGGTTCTGAATTTTGTCTCTGCTTTTTAATTATTTTGTCTTCTGAATTACATTCACTAGATGAATATTTTGCATATATTAAGGTAGCACAGTAAGTGTTAACTGTGTGAAATTTAAGAATTACACTAAACACAAATATTTTCATCTCCTCACATACATGCTATCATTATATAAAGATTGAGCCAGAGACATCTGTTTAGTAACAAGCATGAAAAAATATTAATAGCAAAGAAGACTCATTTGCATGAGTCTTCTTTGCTATTAACATTTCTCCATCCCTTCTTCATTCTATGAGTGGGGGAGAATCTTGACTCCTGTATCCCCCAAAAATATTAAGGGGGAAAAAAATTATCAATTTAAGTTGTATGTGGTTTCAAATGCCCTTTAATGAATGGTTAGCATTTATTTATTGCAATTAAGATTCATATTTTTGTTCTATTTTTTTTTTTTTTTTTTTTTTTTTGATAATAGGTATATGCTGAAAACGTTTGTTAAGTTTAATAAATTGTTCTACACTGCAAAAAGAGCTTGTTTATAGATGTTTAACTAGCATTTTATAAAATCCTAGAATTACAAATAACTCAATTCTGGGATTAGAATTAAAAATTATTAATAAATAAAATAATATTCCAGCTCCTTAAAAAATAATATTTAATTTAGTTTACTGAAGACGGGACATCGGTGAAAACAAGAGTAAATCGTAATTTAAACCCGCTGACCGAAGAAGGGACATCTGTGAAAACAAGAGTAAATCGTAATTTAAACCCTGGTGTCGGGGGACGGTCAGAATAGAACAAACAGGTGGTGTAGATGGATATGTTAGGCACACGGGGGACGGGATAGGAGGATATCTGATACAAAAGTTTGCATTTGCACATTAAAATAAAATAGAGTGAAAAATTAAATACTACTACATTGGTAATTAAACCCTTTAGCAACGTAGAACTATACAGGGTGCGCCAGCTAAATCCGGACAAATTTCAAATTGAATTTCCCGCCATATTTAGATTATAATTTCTTATAAACTGTATATAGAAAATATAAAAGAAAACATTACTATTTATCACTAGAATTTTTTTCTATTTTTAAATTAATTGTTGAATCTAATAAATATTTATTTAAAATAACGAATAAATTAAATGATATAGATCAATGTTATAAACAGAAATGCGTCCGAGATATTACGTCAAAGATATTTTTTAGATATCTCATATTGCGTATCCTTAATAAAATTTAAAAAATATTATTGTATAACTTAGTCAATTGTTGTACCGCGTTACTGCCTTAGGTTTCAATCTTAAGGCTGCAAATTACGCGTTTTAAATAATTACGCAAAATTACGCGTAATTATTATCTTTGTAGACTATCCAACTTAATGTCAAGTTACACCAATTAGAAGTCACTATTTATTTTGTATATTATTATTGGGTTTATCACTATTGCTACATTAATCCATGAGAAGAACATCTCTTAACATTATGAAATATTAAAGTAACCATTAATATATAACAATTATAAAAAACTGAAATTAAATATAAAATTTAAGAATATTATAATTATGAATATTAACAATAATATAATGTTATGTTAAATTAAATTTTTAGGATAATATAGTCTGTCATGTTTCAACACTTAAAAGGAATAACGTGAGAGAGAAAAATCATACAATGCGATGATTAGACAACGCGCGAGTTATCAAATTCTATCGTGAGATATCACATGATGCGATACAGTATTATTATGCACACATAATTATTCATACTAATGCCGAAAATTTGGGAATTCATTGCACTGATGCGGCACTAAGGATTCACTATAAATTGTTCAAAATTTTAACAATAGACTCCATCCAACTTTTCATGCATATAAATTATTATAATCAATAAAAAATATGAATCGACAATTATGAGATTTAGTTAAGAAATTATTTTAAACAGTATAACATTTTAAGTGATGTTTGCCATTAGAAATTCGCTATTAAGTTAATTTATTAGTGCTATGTATTTAGAGATAGAACTAGTTAATATGATATAATTTTTCTAAGAATAGCATATTATTCTTGTTTCTTATATAACAAACTACTTTCAATTTATGAAAGGTGTTACCAAACATATCTTATTAACAATTAAACTTTTTATAAATAAATTTTTAGTACTATTGTATATATAACCACCTGTATATAACTATCAAACAAATCAATATGCTTGTTTAAAATTTTCTAATATTAATATGGCTCTGCCACTTGGTAGGCTAATCAGTAAAGAAGATTGGAAATTGGAGTTAAAATAAATAAATATTCTAATTCCAATAAAAACGCATTATGAATAATAATGTTTAAGATATTTTGGAATTTTTCCAATTTTAAAATTCTATTCCAAAGTCAACTACTGTATTATATAAAGGATGAAGAAAAACTTCGTCGTAAAATTTTGTGTACTGATAGGGAACCTCGAAATAAGTCGAAAATGTCTAATGAATATGCACTGTTTTCGAGTTATAACTTTTTAAAACTAGCCAATCACCATCGAGTACACAAAGCGTCACGATGCGTCGCTCGCCTTCTTACTACCCGACCCGATAGTAAGTAGGAGAGCGACGCGTCTTTGGCAACGCGACGCATCGTGATGCTTTGTTTATTCGATGGTGATTGGTTAGCTTTAAAGGGTTATAACTCGAAAACTGTGCCATTTTAGATTGTTTCGATTGTTTCCTATCAGTACACAAAATTTTACGACGAAGTTTTTCTTCACCTTGTATATTATTGAATTTATCAATATGCTTGTTTAAAATTTTCTAATATTAATATGGCTCTGCCACTTGGTAGGCTAATCAGTAAAGAAGATTGGAAATTGGAGTTAAAATAAATAAATATTCTAATTCCAATAAAAACGCATTATGAATAATAATGTTTAAGATATTTTGGAATTTTTCCAATTTTAAAATTCTATTCCAAAGTCAACTACTGTATTATATAAAGGATGAAGAAAAACTTCGTCGTAAAATTTTGTGTACTGATAGGGAACCTCGAAATAAGTCGAAAATGTCTAATGAATATGCACTGTTTTCGAGTTATAACTTTTTAAAACTAGCCAATCACCATCGAGTACACAAAGCGTCACGATGCGTCGCTCGCCTTCTTACTACCCGACCCGATAGTAAGTAGGAGAGCGACGCGTCTTTGGCAACGCGACGCATCGTGATGCTTTGTTTATTCGATGGTGATTGGTTAGCTTTAAAGGGTTATAACTCGAAAACTGTGCCATTTTAGATTGTTTCGATTGTTTCCTATCAGTACACAAAATTTTACGACGAAGTTTTTCTTCACCTTGTATATTATTGAATTGATAAAATGAAGGGATCAATATATGATTCAATTCTCAGAATTTCTCAGTTTATAGAGTAGAGTACTTCAATATTAATCATTAAAATTTCGTTTGATCATCAATAAACTTTATATTTCATTTTTTTAAAGTTCAATGAAATGTTTTAAATTGTTCTTTCATTTTCAATCAAAAATAATACAAATAATTTTTAATTTTATTAATGAACAAAATTAAATACGATCTCAAGTGAAAAAAAGAACAAGCTTCTATATTAAACTTGAAAACAAATGATCCGCACTTAAATATTTAACGCAAATTATTTAATATGATTATATTTTAATATAATTAAACTTATAATGAAGTTCCAAGAAAAACTTAAATTAAAATTATATAAGGTATTTTTTAGAATTATAATGAGAAGTAATTAGAGAATTGTTTTTAAATTCACTAGCGTAACTGCAGTTGTGAATAGAGAAACCAGTTAATTATTGTGGTTGAATAAAAAAATTCATTAGAATATAATGTGTCAAGGTAATTTACAACTGTGCTTGTTGAAGTTGAAATTGGACGTTGTGATTATACTGCTAAGATATTCCGAAAAATAAAAATACTATATTGTATTTTTGCCTTACAGTAAAAGAACAAACATAAAAATACTGAATCAATGTTTTAATAATCACTTATTTAAGTAAAGTATTACAAATGACCAAATTTTCATAAGTATGACATTCATACAAGAAGAATGAAAATTTTGAAATTAATTTATAGTTTAAAACTTATCGAAAGTTAAAATAACAATAATTAATGTTTAAGAAATGTCATATAATAGCATTACAATTTCCATTTCTTTCTTTTCGCCATAACGTTTAGAAAATATTTGTAAAAAAACGAAAAATAATACAAATACAGTATATTCCCGATTAAGCGGGATCGTCGGAAAATGAATTACCCCAAATTTGTTGAAAAATAGAACTATAAAATGAATTCTACTTATTATCCTAAAATTTCATGTAGAGTACTTGTGAAGTGTAATATGCGCAAGGGAAGTAGCACAGAAAACCATTAAAAAAATTCATTCCTGAGTCACACAGTACAGGTATTGCGAGTACCCGGCGCTGCCACGTATTAATAAGGAAAATTTGTTCAACGGATATTCGTGTGTCCCGCGCGAGTGTATTTCTCTCACGATTTGATTTAAACAAATAGTTTCTCAACGGAATATTCGTCTTTCAGCTGTAGTTTCATTCTATACAAGTACTTTAAGGCGAATATCTGTTTCAACAGAAATTCGTCATCCCGAGATTCATTTTCTTATGATTGTTTTTTAGACAGATTTTTTTTTTTTGTAAAAGATTCATTACTCAGGCAGTTTTATTTTGTTATGATTATTTTCAAGAATATTTTTTCAGCTAATATTTCGAATATTATCTACTGTATTAATTAAAGATATTTTTCATCCTATATTAGACATTTTTTAATTAACTTTTTTAGGGTTTTCAACGATTTCGAGTTTATTTATTTATTATACAAAAGCATTTCAAAACATTACGCGCCAATATAGTTATAGATTTTTTTTGTCAACAGATGCGCCACTTTCCACTCAGTAATAGGGACTCTACTCAGTAAGAGTATTAAGTAGCGGGGCGAAACAAGCCCTTCCACAGGCTGCCCACCCCTGCGAAGTGGTCAGATGTGTCCTAAAATTTTCCGATTGCAGAAATTTCTTTTTAAATTCCGTTCTAACGAATGAAAACTTTAATGGATTGCATTCGAAGAATTTGGATTATTTTTCATCAAATCTTATCGATTCGGCTTTTTATTTTATTTTAGTAATCTTATTTTGATTTTGGAGTGAGATAAATTTATTTTTGAAATTTTAATAAAGCCTGGAATTTTAGTATGATGATCTTAAAATTCGTAAAATTAAAAACCTTTTGCCGACGATACAAAAATTTTGATTAATTCTTTTAAAATAAACAATATTTTTACTTATTTGTTCATTTATTGCAGGTTGAGAATTTAAACTCTTATCAATAATGAAGAACGTCTTCATTAATTAAATCCTATAAGCCGTCTAAATCTGTCAGATTCATGGACCTTTAGCCCCTTTATTGAGGCCTACATAGCATTTACTATAATTATCAGGATATAGAAAAGATTTTCAGGTTAGGTTAGATTAGTTAAGCCGCCATATCGCTCGAGAGATTTTTCTGTATCTGGCGGCGGCCACTTATACCCTTCGTTTTACTTCTACAAATAATTTAGTAAAATACGAGAAAATCATAATGCAAACAACCCCAGGCTTCAAAAGAGGGCGTGACACTTTTATTGTTTTATGGCATCCAGTCGTTTCGCGGGAAACTGCAGCCAAGCATACTTTACTGAGGTTGCATGTGGTATTGGGTGTGGTGCGTCAGCATAGTATCCCTAGACCAATTATACCCTGTTTACACTATACAATGTAAACCAGTTTGTAATTGATCGCGTTCAAAGTTAAACGAGTTTGAGAGAGAGCCTCGTTCATATTACAGAATTGTTTAACTAGTTTACATTACATAGTGACCTCTGGTGTTGAAAAATATACTTCCGTTTTTTGAGATAATGTTTGAGTGAACTTAAATCCTATATAATAAAATGGAGATTGTAAGATTGATAAATGAAATTAATAAAAGGAATATACAAATATATCTTCTATTACAAAAAAAAAAAACAGAGACGACAACGTTCTCGATTTTTGAATCTGGTACGTATTTAAATATGAATTTC